>CM021106.1:96322567-96475632 GCA_007115665.2 Sequoiadendron giganteum
CTCTCCCTCTGTCAATTATCTCTCTCTCACTCACTCCCTCTCTTTCTCCCCTCTACCCTTAACCCTAAACCCTAATCCCTTAACCTTTAAACCCTTAAACCTTCTACCCTCTACCATTAACACTCCCTCCCTCTATCTCTCTCCCACTCCCCCCATCTCTCTCTCTCTCAACCCTCTCCCTCTCTCAGGTCTCTCTCTCTCAGTCACTCCCTTTTTCTTTCTCCCCTCTACCCTCTACCTAAGAGAGAAAACCTAAGACAGGGAGAGGGTTTCAGAGAGAGAGAGGGAGGGAGTGGGATATATATAGAGGGAGGAAGCGTTAAGGGTAGAGGGTAGATATTTTAAGGGTTAATGTTTTAGGGTTAAGGGTAGAGGGTTAAGGGTTTAAGGATTTAGGGTTTAAGGGTTAAGGGAAGAGGGTAGAGGGGAGAGAGATAGAGGTAGTGAGTGAGAGAGAGACCTGTGAGAGGGAGAGGGGGTAGGAGGGATTGGGAGAGATAAGGGGCATGGATTAAGGAGTGAGGGTAGAGGTTTAAATTTAAGCCCACAGGAGTTTAAGGCTGTAAGTGAAGGAGAAGACCTAGAAAGAAGTAATGAGAGAGATAGACCCTAAGAGAGGGAGGGGTGAGGAGGAGAGGGTTGAGTGAGAAGGGAGGGAGGAGAATCAGGAAGAATAGAGAGGGACAAATATAGGGTTTAGGGTTTAGGGTTTAAGGATTAAGGGTTTAGGGTTAAGAAGAGTTTAATGGTTAAGGGAATTAGGGACAGAAGTGTAGAGGAGAGATATAGGGGAAGTTAGTGAGTGAGAGAGAGAGAACAGGGAGAGGCAATGGAAGGGAGGGAACTTGAGAGAGAGAGGAGGAAGTGGGAAGAGATGAGAGGAGGAATTAAGAGAGTAGAAGGTAGAGGTTTAAAAGTTTTTAGTGTTTAAGGTTAGGGTTTTAGGTTTTAAGGAGTAGGGAGGAGAGAGAGAGAGGGAGTGACTGAGAGAGAGAGAGATCTAAGAGAGGGAGAGGGGTTATGAGGGAGAGATTTCAGAGAGAGAGTGGGAGTGGGAGAGAGATAGAGGGTTAATGGTATAGGGTAAAGGGTTTAAGGGTTAAGGGTAGAGGGTTAAAGGTTAAGGGTAGAGGGGGAAAATATAGGAGTTAGTGAGAGAGAGAGACCTAAGAGACGGAGAGGGGGTAGGAGGGATTGACTTTAGAGAGAGAGAGGGAGGGGAGATATAGAGACTCTCCCTCATCCCCTCCTCTCTCTCAAGACTCTCCTTCCTACCCCCTCTCTCTCTCACTCACTCACTCCCTCTATCTCTCTCCCCTCTACCCTTAAACCTAAACCCTAAACCATTATCCCTTAAACCCTAAAACCTTAAGCCCTCTATCATCTACCCTTAACCCTCTACCCTCTATCTATCTCCAAATCCCTCCCACCCTCTCTCTCTATATCAAGTCTCTCCCTCCTACCCCCTCTCCTTCTCTCAGGTCTCTCTCTCACTCAATCACTCCTTTTATCTCTCTCCCCTCTACCCCTATCTCTTGCCCACTCCCTCATCCTCTCTCTCACTCAGTCCCTCTATATCTCTCCCCTATACCCTTAACCCTAAGCCCTAAACCCTTAAACACTCTACCCTCTACCCTCTATCTCTCTCCAACTCCCTCCCCCCTTTCTCTCTCAAGTTTGTCCCTCCTACCCCCTCTCCCTCTCTGAGATCTCTCTCACTCACTCAATCCCTCTATCTATCTCCCCTCTAACCTTAACCCTGAACCCTGAACCCTTAAACCCTAAACCCTTAAAACCTCTACCCTCTACCCTCTACCCTCTATCTATCTCCAACTCCCTCCCTCCCTCTCTCTCAAGTCTCTCCCTCCTACCCTCTCTCCATCTCTCAGGTATTTATCTCCCTCACCTGCTCCTTATATCTGTCTCCCCTCTACCCTCTATCTCTCTACCACTCCCTCCCTCTCTCTCACTCACTCACTCACTCACTCACTCCCTTTATCTCTATCTCTCTCCCCTTTACCCTTAAACTTAAACCCTAAACCCTTAAACACTCTACCCTCTACCATTAACTCTACCCTCTACTTCTCTATTTCCTCCCCCCTCTATATACCTAGACCTCTCTTGGATTTTTTATCACCTCTCTCTCCATCCCTACCTCTTCCTCTATCTCTACTTTAATACCTACTTCTCTCTACCTAGTTGTCCCTCTATACCTATTTCTATCTCCCTCCTCACCTCCTCTCTCTAAATATCTCCACCTTATTTCCCTCTCTACTTATCTCTCTATCACCTCTCTCTATCTCTCTCCCCTCTACCCTTAACCCTAAACCCTTAACCCTTAAACCCTGAACACTTAAAACCCTCTACCCTCTATCTCTCTCACACTCCCTCTCCCCCCCTCTCTCTCCCTCTCAAGTCTCTCCTTCCTACACCCTCTCCCTCTCTCAAGTATCACTCACTCATTCCTTCTATGTCTCCCCCCTCTACCCTTAGCCCTCTACTCTTAGCCCTTAAACCCTCTACCATCTACCCTTAACCATCTACCATTAAACCTCTACCATCTATCTCTCTCCCACTCCCCCTCTTTCTCTCTCTTAAGACTCTCCCTCCATCTCTCCCTCCATCCATCCCACCTTCTCTTCCCTAATCTATCAAACCTATACCCACAACTCTTAAACCCTTAAACACTCAACCCTATACCCTCAACACTAAACCCTCTACCCTCTACCCTCAACCCAATACCCTATACCTTCAACCCTAATCCCTCAACCCTTAAACCCAATTAAACTCTCTACCCGAATCCAACACTTAAGCCTTTATCCCTCAACCCTTAAACCCTCAAAACTCAACCCTCTACCTTCAAACCTAAACCCTTAACCTTAAACCCTCAACCCCTATACCATGCACCCTATATGTTGGACCCTCAACCCTATACTCTCAACCCTCTGCTCTCAACCTTAAACTCTCGACGCTCAACCCTTAAACCTTAAACCTGATGTAGTGCATGGGTGGATTAAGCTTGAGCAGACCTAAAAAAACAAGATTAAACCATTGGTTAACTTCCTAGACTCTCACAAGTGATATTTCCAATACTTAGTGTAACTATGGATTTTTCCTACAAGATTTGTTAGCACATTAAATGAAAAACATAAAAAACCCAAATAATTAATGAAGTACAAAGGAAAACAAATGGAAAACACAAAATGGAACAAGCTCACCAAGTGTCTTCAATCTCCATGGTTGACCTCCATTACACCTTCTAGTTTGCTGAATTGATGAAATTCCATCAAATTTTGATGAGCAATCTACTATTGTCTAGCCCTAAGAAAATTTTGAAGGATTTCTTAAATGATTATGCAAGTACAACTAAATTCTACATGCACAATAGCTAGCAAAATGACCAAGATGAAGACAAGAGATAAAAGAAATTAAGAAGTTAAGAGATGTAGATTGTAGCTAAAATTAAGAGATTAAGAGATGACAAAATGAAGACAAAATTGTCATTTTATAGAAAATGCAATTTTGGATGGACAATTGAGATCAAAGATTAAGAAATTCCCTAGAATCTATGGTCAAGATTCAAAATAAGAACCCCTTAATTAGGGTTAGGGAAACTTTAGGGTTAAATTCAAATTGAGTGGATGAGATTTAATTTAAGAAATTAAATCAAAGAAGGAGAATAACTATGACAACGAGATGAGAATTAGTAAGTGGAAAAGGATGAATTAGAAAATAAAGTTATTTTAGAAATAACTTACTTTGTGGAGAGAAATGCTATTTTGAAATTAATATTTTAAATTAATTCCAAAATGGTGAATTCATGTGACAATAAACAATAATAATTTAAAACTATTTACTTGGAAAGAGGGAAATTGCCAATTTAAATAAAATGCTTTTATTTAAATTTAGAAAGAAAATCAATAAGACAATTAAATAATTAAAATTATTTAATTGTGGAGGAAAATTAGAAAGTGGGTAATTTTAAATAAATGATTTTATTTAAAATTAGAAAGAATGTTGGAGAGGATAATAATTAATTAAATAATAGGAATTTATTTAATTATGAGAAGACATAAATAATTAATGATGTATTAAATAAATAAATAAAGTTTATTTATTTAAATAATCAAGATGAAGTAATGGACTAAAATTTAGGAATTTATTTAATTATAGAGTGGCATAAGCAATTAGCGACGTATTTAAATAATAAATTTAATTTATTTATTTAGTTAAATAGCTAGGAGGAATAAAAGACGTGAATTAATTAAATAATTAAGAATTATTTAATTAATATTTGACATTGGACTATAGGACATAACTAAATAGTTTAATTATGTTGAGACGAAGCATGATAATATGTATAAAAAAATGGTTTGTGAGTCGAGGCCATTTTTATGTGTCTACATTTTCCCCTTTGTCATAATGCAGCCTATCACATTGTGGCAAAGAAAATAAGTCAAAAATATGCCCCAGTGCAAAATAGGATGAGGAAGAATGACAAGGAGGTAGCGGTATGCCCCCTCTAGAGGATAGTTGGGTTTCGAGAATATGAGCGGTGTCTTTAAATGGATGAGAGGACTAGAAGATGAAAGACAAAAGTATATATGAAAGATAGATAAGGATGATAATGATGTGGACTAGAAGAAATGTTAGAGAGAAAAAGATGAATGTTAGGATAGAAGTAAGTGCAAGTTAGTGCGGAAAAATAAATGCATGTTAGAATCCTTCAATATTTTCAAAGGTACTAATAGGTGTTGCTCGAATCATCATTGGGCGATAAAAATGACACAAATGGACAACAAACACTAGGGTATGACATAGACCAAGGTGTGCAAGGTCATCCACTTGCAAAACAGACGGTCGTAGACAAGGAATGTCCTAACTCATACTAGAGGCCAAGTTGCCCTAGTCTTTTTGCCAAGACAATCCATAGACAACAGTCAAAGAAAAAAAAAAAGGTCATGAGACGTCATCGCACCTCTAAATCCTTCATGGGACATCCTCGAGGTAGCTAGTAACATGACCTAAAGACAAATCAATAAAAATATAAGATAGAATAGTCCCGAAAAATTAGCAGCCATTTAGTTGTGTTTGTCCATGTTTGTTTGCCAAAGATTAATTATTTGATAGTTTGATAGTTTTGACGGTTTGACGATTTGATGGTGCCTAAGGTCAGGAAGAACACATCCTAAAAAGGAAAATGACATTTTGACGAGGTCCAACTCTAAGAAGGACACATCTTGAAAAGGACTGAAGAGTGACAGATTGACATTTTGACAAATATTTTGGCAAGTTGACTGATTTTGACTGTATGATTGATTGGCTTATGTTGTTTAATTTTGACCAATTTTGACGTTGAAATTTCGAATGACTATCTTGTGTCAAGTGTGAATATGTTTGAATTATTTGATCGATGCAATGATTGTTACAAATGCCATGATTTTATTTGGACAAACCTAAAAGAACTGACCTAATGTGGCCTTGGGGGTACATCAAATGATGGCTTTTCCTACATAGCAAATGCGATGAGGTGACATAGTTCGACAATGACAAAGATTGACACAACTGACATGATGGACTTGAATCTGTTTTGGGATTTTTGAGTATTATTTGGATATTTTCAAGTTTTTGACATGTTTTGATTTTTTTTAATTTTTGAAACTTTATGATTTTTTTTGGATTTTTTTTTTTAGGACATTTTATGATTTTATGACTTTTTTCAAGACATTTTATTTTATTTTTAGGTCTTTTTTTAGGAATTTTTATGATTTTCGTGACAAATTCATGTGAATGATGCTGACACACATGAATCCAAGGATAACCATGATTTTTTCGCTAGTCAAGATGAATACCAATTGATAGGTGATGATGACAACGAAAAAACTATTTGATGTGGGAAGGACACATCCCGAAACAATGTGAGGATAAAAATGATATGACAATAGGATAAAATTTAGAAGTAGGGCCAGGGACAAAGTCAAAGAATTTTTTGGATGATGGGCCCGGTTTGCCATATTGTTACATTTTTAATGACTTGGTTAGGACTAGATGGGATGACAGAGGATTGTAGGACCATTGACAAGGGAAACCAAGATAGGTGATAGCTAAAAGGCAGGAGAGATGGATGTCTTTGATAAAAGATAGGAGATATGGATGGCTTCAAATAGGAGAATTATCATATGGTCTCCAAGGATGATGTCGCATAGTGAAAAGGAGGATATAAAGGTAATGAAATGATATTCAATGAATAAGGTATGACCAAAACATAGACATGTCAAGAGTTTTCCCAAAGCATGACTTGTGTTTGTATTTTAGTCCTTATCAAGATCAAATTCGGTGGGAAAATGGATGGAAAGTGATAGGGTTTAGATGGATAGATGGAAATGTCATAGGAAATGTCAAGTGAAGGGCATGGGAGATGAGATGACTTGCCCCCAAGTGTAATGGTCCACATAGATGATTTATTCTACACATGACACCTGTTTGCCAAGTTTTAATCATGGTACTTGTCCAAAGTGCCATAAAAATGGTTTTCACTATTGGAAGAAAATTTTATCTTTACTATTTTTGTCATTTTTTGATTTTTTTTGTGTCACCATGATGCCTATTTGCTAGGTTTTATCAAGGTGACAATTTTGTTTTTGTATTTTTGAGTTTTTTTGGATAGCCTTGATGCTTTAGATGACCACAGAATGTGGTGAAGCCTTTAACAGTGCCGATGTAGAGACTGGTGTCATGACATGCCAATAATGACCTTTTTGAAGTAGTTGCCTTGTCAGGATGATAGCACTTGCATAAAGTTGATTGATGTAATTGTGATCCTTGTTGATACCAGAGTTGGCCTTATCAGAATATGCACATCACAATAGAGTACCATGAGAGTCCTTATGATAGAGAGTTTTTTCCAAGATGTGATGGATTTGTAACATGGGATGTTTGGAATTTAAGGAGGATGTAGGATTATGACGGATGATGGTGGATGTGGATGGGTTGGTTGGATGTTTGTATTTATTGGTTTTTATTCTCCAAACTTTAGGTGTCGGGTTAGGATGTTGTTTGGAACCAACATTTATATATGTCTTTTTTGATGGCCATTTTGGAGGGAGTGGACATGTATTATATGTGGGAGTCCTCTTGTGATGTGGCTCCACATTTTGATTGACTTTTGGATTTGACATATTTTCTTTGCCTGATTCATTATTTTCTTGACTTGACCCATTTTGTTTTGGGATCCATTTTAGGTTCATTTGTCCACTTGTATTTTTGATTGATTTCATGGCCTTTGACATGTGA
The DNA here is from genome assembly GCA_007115665.2 of Sequoiadendron giganteum. Lineage (NCBI taxonomy): Eukaryota > Viridiplantae > Streptophyta > Pinopsida > Cupressales > Cupressaceae > Sequoiadendron > Sequoiadendron giganteum. The sequence goes on from CM021106.1 coordinate 96,329,861, forward strand.
TTTTGGATTTTGTATTTGCATGAATTTTTTGGTTCCAAATGGAAGGTTCATTCATAATGGAATGATGGTTTGGGGTGTGAAGGGAAGGGGTGTTGGCAACAATCTTATGACAAGGACTACTCATGACACCCATCTTGATGTTTGTACCTAATAAAGTTGCCCCCAATATCGAGGAGGGACCACTAACATCATTAGATTTTCTTACTAATAAATATCCAAGACCTTGATGTCTATAACCTGTCTAAACTTGTACAGGTTCTATAATTCCTTTCTCATGTAGGCCTAGTCCTTTTCCTTGATAATGCATGTTCTGATAAATTTTGTTTGCAATGGGGTACTTGTTATTTTGGAAGCAAGATGCCAACCAATCCTTATTGTGGAAATTAATGCTTGAAATCTTCTCATCTATAAGAAATATTACTCTGAAAAAGATAGATGATCCTAATTGATAGGATGTTGTAGCTTTATTAACATGTTGGATAGATTTGTGATTGACATCTTTGGTCTAATTTTTTGACAAATCAGTTTCCAATGATTTTGGTGGTGCTTTGAAATTGATGTTGAAACTGTCTTCATAGTCATTGTCATAGAGCCCACTAAATTCAGTTATAGCTTGATCATTTGCAAATATGTCTATGCTAGAAGACTCTTTTTCTAGTGGTAGATCATCTATGTTTCCCATGGAGGCAAGTATCATTATGGAAAGTGTCAATAGTCAGAGCTTGGATATGATCATTAAGTGTTTGGTCTTGAATGGAATAGAGGTCAAGGAGTGGATCATTTTGGATTTCTTGATGAAAGATAGTGTCTTGGTCAAAGATGGAGTTGTCTTGAATGTCATGATTGGAAAATGGATCTTGACCAAGGATAGGGCCATCTTGAATGACATGGTTTTTGATGGAATCTTGACCAAGGATAGTTGTATTTGGTATGCCATGATGGTCCAGGAGAACTTATTGAATGGACTTAAATATGGGTTCCAATGGACTACTTTGATCTAGGAAAGATGATGATGTTATGATGTTGTGCTTTGGACTTGCCTCTTGACATGTATCCTCAAGTGTAGGTAAGAAGATGGGAATTTGGAGACCATGACTAGATATGTTTTCATGACAAAATGGAGTGTCTTGGAATGGATTGGTGTATAATGGACTAGGATATGACATGGAGGTTTGGACTTGGTTGAGGGATGATGGGCTAGGATAGGACATGAGTGCATGACAAGGATATGATGTGGATGGAGGATTAGGATATGACGTGAATGGAGGATTAGGATATGATGTAGGTGGAGGAATAGGATATGATGTGAATGGAGGACTAGGATATGATGTGGATGGAGGATTAGGATATGACATGGCTGGTTGGTTTCCCTTGTCAAAGTTAGGATAAGGACAATAGGTGGATGTTTGTTGTGGATGAATGGCAAGATTTATGTTAAAAGATTCATGATAGGGAGGGGAAATGGATGGAGGACTAGGACTTATAGGTTGTTGGTAAGAGGGATAGATGGATGGAGGGCTAGGGGTTGTAAATTTGAACTTGGATTGGAGGTTTAGTGTTTTGAAGGCCCTAGGTAGTTGTGTTTGACCATTACTAATGAATTGGTATTCAATTCGACTAGAAAGCATGTCATAGTGACTTGAAGAAATGATGGTGGATGTAATGAGACTAAGACTATATTTTTGGTATTTTATGGAATAAGGAGTGCAATGATGCAAAGGAAACTAAAATAAGGAGACTAAAATTCAAAGGATTCTAGGATGCACTCAATTGTGTTACACTTAAGGAGAGGTACACTCAACCATACAAAGCTTTGGAAATATCTCAATTTTGGGAATGTCAATGGACTTGTTTGAAGGGAAAAGTGATATTATTGACAAGGTGACAAGGTGAGATTTCCACACTAGAATTATGAGTTGGAAAAGTCTCACAAGAGGAAAATGACTATGGATTGATTTGTTTTTGACTTGGTCCAATGACAATATATTTTTGAGAAAAAGGTTTGACAAAATAAGGAAAGTTTTCCTATCCCAAAGTGTGCAAAATTTAGGACTTAAGACTTTGCCTATGAAGATGATGGTGGATTCTAAGCTAAATGCAAACTAAAAATTCAAAGATAGATTACTTGAACAAGTGTTTTTTTGGTTTCAGATAGAGAATGCTGGAAAAAGATGTCAAGAAATCTGTTTGCAAATGTTTGGTCTCGAGTTTCTGACAGTAATAATATTTTTCCAGTTGACAAGAAAATGCGTCACAGTTTCAAATGCATCATTCCAAGAAGAAATTACATCATAGGAAGGAAAATGCATTACAGAGAAATCAAATGCGTCTCAAATTATGGAAAATGCTTGCAATATGGCAGATGCATCACAAGATTTTATTCGGTGTTGACAAATGCGGCGTTTCAGATGGCTAATGCGATTTGAAAGATCACTTGTGGTGTTTGAGCTAGAAAATATGACGTATGACATGAAATTGCGGTGTTTCAAATGGCGATTGTGGCTCGAAAAAGAAGATGCAACTCAGGAATAAGTAGTTGTGGTTCATATGACAGATGTGTCACAGAAAGTAATTTGTGGAAATTTTTCTGTAGATTGCAAGGAATTTGTTTTAGTTTTGTAGTGTTGTTTCATATTTTGGGGTTGATATTCATTTGTTGATGTTGTTTGAATACACTTGGAAAACACATGATGTAGTATGAAAGTGAAAAAAATCCACATAGAAAACATTTACAAATCCCTATGGCTGCAAAGACAGTATTCTTTTGGATCCCACGCGGATTTTTCTCCAACCGTATATTCTTAGCGGATGAATTAAGAATCTTGGCCCCACAGACTCCCCATTATAGTGCACTCACTTCTCAGGGAAACTAAGCTTCCAACCCCCATGAATCTCCCATGGTAGGCTAATCATCTCTACTAAAAACTATGCAGGTGTGGGTGTCTTGGCAACGACCTTTGCTGCACCAGAGAATAGAAAGGTTTTTGGCCTCTATACAAATATTTTAGTTCAGGAACCCATTTGAGTGGCCATACATGGGGCACATTATTAAGCTCCATTTAGGAGGAACTCTAGCCTGAATATGTTAAGCTCAATGGGGTTTTAGGGAGTACTACTTGGTCTGTATGATATATCTGCACTCGTAATCCTAGGCTTTCCCTTAGGATTCACATTTGTATACTAATCAGGAGTAGCTCAGCTAAAGAGCTTTGTTTCTGGTTTGAGTCACTTTGGGGTGAGTAATTTTTTACACCAAAGAAGGCCTAGTTTCTAAGGTTAACAAAAGTGAGCAAACATATTCGTAGTTCAATCAATCTTTGTTGAAAAAAAAGAGAGAGAAAACCAATATGTTTGACTCACACTCGCATGGTTGTTATTTTTAAACCCAAATTGGAAGTGTGAAGGTGTGATAAAGTAACTAAATCACAATACACATCAAGCACGCATTCATTTTAACTGTTTTTAGTGTTATCAAGTAGGGGGTTCATTTTAACTGTTTGTAGTGTGAGCTAACTAACAATTCATTTTAAACCCATGAAAAGCGTGATTGTTCTTTTTAAACCAATCCAAATGCGTGATTGTTCATTTTACCCATGAGTGAAATGCATGATTGATTAAATTGTGGAAAAAGAAAAAGAAATAAAAATGGGCTAGATTCCAGTTTAACACACGCTCTCATAGAAAGATTGGTATCTCAAAATCCTTATTCTAGAAGTAGAAAAAAAAATAGAAGGAAACTAAAAAAGACAAAACATAAAAAATTTGTTACTAGTCAATTGTGTCGCAACAAAGCAAATGTGACTTGATATGGAAGATGTTTCGTTCTATATGGAAGATGCATCTTGATATGTCTATTATGGTTCAACTTCTACCAAATGCGGCTCAGGATGGCAATTACATCGCTCAGGTAGTCAAATGTGTCAGGACAGAGCGGTTGTGTTGCTCACACAAGCAGATGTGGCACAACAGAGCACTTGCATCATGGGGATTGCCAAGTGCATCGTTCTGTACACCTATACCTACAAAAAGAATAAAAAAGGTCGTACAGAAACCTACAAAAATGTGTTTAAAGCGTCGGGTTCACCAATGTAACTATGGATTTTTCCTGCAAGATTTGTTAGCACATAAAATGCAAAACATAAAAACCTAAAGAAGTAATGAAGTGCAAAGGAAAACAAATGAAAAACACAAAATGGAACAAGCTCACCAAGTGTCTTCAATCTCAATGGCTGACCTCCATTACACCTTCTAGTTTGTTGAAATGATGAAATGGCATCAGATTTTGATAAGAAATCTACTATTGTCTAGTCCTAAGAAAATTTTGAAGGATTTCTTAAATGATTACACAAGTACAACTAAATTCTACATGCACAATAACTAGAAAAATGACCAAGATGAAGACAAGAGATAGAAGAAGAAATTAAGAAGTTAAGAGATGTAGATTGTAGATAAAATTAAGAGATTAAGAGATGAAAAAATAAAGAAAAAATTGACATTTTATAGAAAATGCAATTTTGGATGGATGGATGAGATCAAAGATTAAGAAATGCCCTAGAATCTGTGGTCAAGATTCAAAATAACAACCCCTTAATTAGGGTTAGGGAAACTTTAGGGTTAAATTCAAATTGAGTGGATGAAATTTAATTTAAGAAATTAAATCAAAGAAGGAGAATAATTGTGACAGTGAGATGAGAATTAGTAAGTGAAAAATGATGAACTAGAAAATCAAGTTATTTTAGAAATAACTTACTTTGTGGAGAGAAATGCTATTTTGAAATTAATATTTTAAATTAATTCCAAAATGGTGAATTCATGTGACAATAAACAATAATAATTTAAAACTATTCACTTGGAAAGAGGGAAATTGCCAACCTAAATAAAATGCTTTTATTTAAATTTAGAAAGAAAATCAATAAGATAATTAAATAATTAAAATTATTTAATTGTGGAGGAAAATTAGAAAGTGGGTAAGTTTAAATAAATTATTTTATTTTAAATTAGAAAGAAAGTTGGAGAGGATAATAATTAAATAAATTATAATAGGAATTTATTTAATTATGAGGAGACATAAATAATTAATGACGTATTAAATAAAGAAATAAAGTTTATTTATTTAAATAATCAGGAGGAAGTAATGGACTAAAATGTAGGAATTTATTTAATTATAGAGTGACATAAGCAATTAGCAACGTATTTAAATAATAAATGTAATTTATTTATTTAAATAGTGAGGATGAATAAAAGACGTGAATTAATTAAATAATTAAGAATTATTTAATTAATATTTGACATTGGACTATAGGACATAATTAAATATATTAATTATGTTGAGATGAAGCATGATAAGATGTATAAAAATATGGTTTTTGAGTCGAGGCCATTTTTATGTGTCTACACTTAGCTTCCTAATCCTAGTAGGTCTCCTCCTTGACATAAATTGGAATATCATTAAGAGAAAGTTATCTCTCATAGAGATCCTAACCTTTTCAAATATCCATTTGGGCATACATTAACATATCTCAACCAAGGCATAGGTTGTTTTGGAGTGAAGGACTCAAAATAGTTCTGCTACGCTTTGGGAATAGGCCACTTTTAAAAAGGAAGTATGTCAAATACTTCTTACCAACCTATAAACTCATCACCTATACATTAAACCAGTCACAAATAGACACAGTCAATAGTTTTTGACCACTATTTAATCCCCCAACTTTCTGTCCTATTATTTAGCTATGCAATCTAGCCTAACACATACAAATGTTAGGCTAGAAACTTGCCAAAAGCTCCATGAATCTCCATCCCCTGCTCTATAGACTTACAAGACATGAAAAAAACTCCTCCTAACACCATTACACTATTCCTAACTATCATACATTGGTGGAATGGCCTAAACCCTCACTTTTTCACTCAAAACCCTTAGGAGGTAGGGCTTCTAAGTGGTATAGAATAAAAAGCTTTGAACAGTCACAATGCTCGATGAAATGACCTCACACTAGACCCAAATGAAAGTTAGAACCCTGCACAAGATTTACCAAAATATTTCAAGTCATAACAGTATTATACGGCTACACACATATTGAAAAACACAAAAAATTCACACTAAAACTCAGAATCAGAGCTTCCTTCTTCACTTTTTTTTCTTTTCAAGATTACAAAACTCAATGCCTCGACATCCCTGATATGAAAACATGACATGAAAAACTAACTAAATAGTTACAAACACTAGATCCATGAAAGGACCGACCACCAACCAAACATGAAAAAATGACAAGTTGCATAAAGCAACTTTTTGCAACTCTCACCCAATTCTTGCCTAAATGCCTAAACTGACTCCAAGATGAATCTAACATGCCACATGGGTCTTATTCAACCATATTCCAATGATTAAAACATCATGATCCAATAACCTAATTCTAACACCTATTGTGCATTCCTAGGCCTAACAATGACATGAGTAAAATGCATTCCTAAACCTTAAAATGACAGGGGTGCTCTACACCATATAATTGGTGTAAAAATATTTCAATCTCCTGATGAAATGAGATCCTAAATAGAGACTCCATGCTTCTTCACATCTTCCTCTGAAACCAAAGTAGCATCCTCATTTGGTAAGCCATGCCACTTAACCAAATATTCATTGTATACCTTGTGTCTAGTCCTCTTGGCCTCTCTAGTGTCCAAAATTGATTCAAGCTTCATTGGTTGGCTGGGTGGTAAGTCTTTCACCCATTCAACATCTTCAACTTCAATAGCATTAGCTTCTTCACCTCCAATCATAGTATTCTTAAAAGGATATAGGTCAGCAACATTGAAAATAGGAGAGATAGCCACTCCAAGAGGGAGTTCTATCTCATAGGCATTTTGACCATACTTGTGGACCACTTTGCAAGGTCCAATTTTCTTCATCATCAGCTTGGTGTATTTAACCTTAGGTATCCTTTACTTCCTTAGGTGAGTAAGTACCAAGTCTCCTACTTTGAATTGAACATCTCTCTTTCTCAAATCTTCTTTTACCTTATACTTTTGCACACTCTTTCTCGAGTTCTCCTTGACTTGTTCATGGATATATTTCATAGCAATGGAAAAGTATTCTCTTGCTATACTCCTTTTCTCCATGTCTCTCAGGTCTCTAATTTCACAAACACCTCTTTGAATCATCCCATAAACAACTTCAAAATGGCTTCTTCCTATACTTCTATTTATAGAGCCATTACATGCATATTCTGCTTGATGAAGTACAATGTCCCATGGTGCATAATACTCCTTGGTTATACATCTCAACAATTTCCCAAGAGACCTTTTTACAACCTCGGTTAGGCCTTCTATCTGTGGATGGTATGCTAAACTAAATTTCAGATTGGTACCCAAATTGTTCGATAAGGTCCTCCAAAAATGACCATTAAACTTAGCATCTCTATCAGACGGAATGGTTAGAGGAAAACCATGAATCCTTACAATCTCCTTAAAGAACAAACCAGCTATGTGAGATGCATCATTTGTGCTCCTAGAAGCCATGAAGTGATCCATATTGCTAAACCTATCTACAACAACATAATTCTATCATACCCTCTTTGTGTCTTAGGCAAACCTAAAACAAAGTCCATGTTGATTGAATCCCATGGGCGGTTAGGAATTGGTAAAGGCTGGTAAAGTTTTGCATTAGATCTTGTTCCTTTGGCTCTTTAACACACCACATAGATCTCCATAATTTTTTTGGTATCCAAATGCATTTTAGGCCAGTAGTAAAACCTCTTGACCTACTCCAAAGTTTTTTCATAACCAAAATGTCCACTCATGTTTCCACTATGCTTTTCTCTGATTAGATTTTCTCTCATGGAGAATTTGGGTGCATAGAGTTGAGCACCTTTGAACAAAATATCATTTTGCAATACAAAATCTACATACTGTGGAAATTATCTTTAAACTGGTTGCAAACAACATATGCATCTTTAAATTCATCATCATGCTCATACATACCTTTTAGAGAGTCTATACCAACACTTTGAAGTTGTATCTCTTACACCATCATAGACCTTCTGCTCAAAGCATCAACAACCTTGTTTACACTTGTCCCTTCTTATGTTTGATTGAAAATGTATAGGCCTGCAATTATTCCATCCATTTAATGTGCCTTTGATTCAACTTGTCTTGGGTGTTCAAGTAACTTAATGCATGGTTGTCAGTAAACACAACAAATTCCCTGGGTAAGAGGTAATGTCTCCATTTCTTGAGAGACTAACCATGGCATAAAGTTCAAGATCATATATGGAGTATTTTCTTTTGGCCTCAATGAGTTTCTCACTAAAAAATGCAACTGGCCTCCCTTCTTGGCTCAAAACAACACCTATTGCATAACCGCTTGCATCACATTCTATTGTAAGGACTTTGTTAAAATCAGGGACTATAAGAATAGGTTGCTTAGCCACTCTAGTTTTCAAATATTAAAAGCTTCTACCAGCCTCCTCAGTCCATTGAAAATTACTTTTCTTCTCAATTTTAATTGTATCAATGATTGGTGCACAAATATGGCTAAAATTCTTGATGAACTTCTTATAGAAGCTAGCCAAACCGTGGAAACGTCTTACCTCTACTACTGCTTTAGGAGTTGGCCAACTGAGTATGGCTTCAAAATTTTTTGGGTCCATCTTCAAGGCTCCTTCTGCAATCACAAATCCAAGATAAACAAGCTCCTTCTTCATAAACTCACACTTTTTGAGATTGATCATCAATTTCTCCTCATTTAGCTTCTTCAACACCATGTTCAAGTGTTGTGAATGCTCCTCTTTTGTTCTATTGTATACAAGGATATCATCCAAGCACACTACCAAATTTTTTCCTATGAAATGATTTAGAATTTCATTCATTAGCCTCATCAATGTGCTTGGGGCATTAGATAACCCAAATGGCATCACTAGCCATTCATACAAACCCTCATTAGTATTGAAGGTAGTCTTCCACTCATCTCCTTCCCTTATTCTAATCTGATGGTACCCACTTTTAAGATCAATTTTAGATAAGTAACAAGCTCCTAACAAGCTATCCTTCAAGTATTCCATCCAAGGTATAGGGAACCTATACCTAATAGTGATCTTATTTATTGCTCTTGATTCAATACAAAGTCTCCATTATCCACCTTTCTTTGGTGCCAAAATGGTAGGCACAACACAAGGGCTCAAGCTCTCCCTTATCAGACCCTTATACAATAGATCTTGTATCTGATTTTTAATCTCCTAATTCTATCCAGAGGTCATCTTGTATGCTGCCTTGTTTGGCAGACTTGCACTCAGTATGAGATCAATGTGGTGGCTCACATCTCTGATAGGTGGCAAAGAGTTTGGCAACTTGTATAATAAGACCTTCACCTCCTTTGGTACCTCTGTTCCATCTACTGCTACAATTGAAATAGGATTTCCAACAATGGAATAACCAATGTTCTCCTCCTCCAAATATTTCAATAAATCTTTACCTTTAACTATCATCACACTTAGTCCTTCATGAACAACACTGTTATCTTCTTGCAAAGGTGTGAGAGTGTATGCAACTCTTGTTGATGAGTTTTTTTGCACTTCTCAACATAGGTAATGCATAGGTGCATCACCTATCTTGAAAGGTAAAAATCTGCAAACGAGCTGTAAATCACTACCCCAAGGTCTCTCGAGTGTCAGGTCATGACTTGCTTGGAATAGTTCAATTGGTTGATGTGTTTTATTGGTAACACGGGGTGGACTTACGGATGAGTTGCAACACATGGGAAGTTGGGTCTACAAATGGAATTTTAGGAGTGTTAGAAGTGAATGAATAGTGGCTGCCCACTCAAAATAGCAAGCTAAAACTCATCGAGTTCATCAAATTTAGCCTTGTTGTGATGCTTGGAATCCTACTCTAACAAATGACTAAAATAAATATCAAAAGAGGAAAGGGTTAAGAGAGTTGTTCTAAATATAAGCTATGAATGAACAGTAATAATGGAGGGTGCTACGGTAGATAGGCTCCCATAAACTGGATTTTTCTTGACCAAGAAAGGCCTACAACTACACAAAATCAATGCAATCAAGTCTAAGGACTACGGATTTTTAGATTGTGCATTCACCTCATGAATATACAATTGAACTAGATTGAAGAAAATGAGTTAGCTCAGACTAGCTTTAAAAAGTGATTCATCATCAATAAACCACAAAAAACATGAGTTGGAAGTGCATCAAATACTATAACAACAAACACCATTAAAGTCATCCAAGAAACTACAAGTTAAAATTAATACGAAAGTTGAACCATGCATTCATAATGAACAAACTCAAAAGAAACATCCATAAAACCATTCAATTCTTCTCTTTATTGCTGCAAAATGCCCTTTACACCAATTCTCGAACCACTTACAAATGAGGAGCAAAACCCTATTTATAGTTTTCCAAAGACCAAATGAATGGCTAGGATTTAATTACATTGTGTGGCCTAGATTCATTATAAGTTAGAGTTTCACCTACCCCCAAATATATAGGAATTTAAAATACAACTTTCTCTTATTCCTATTTTGTCATCTAGTGACCTTGGCACTATAGCAATTTTGTCTTCTAGCTAATTGCCTTTGTTGCAGTTGAAACTATGCCTAGACTGAAAACTGCCAAAGGTTGTCCTCTGTCTAATATATATTTGCAGCACTTCCATCCAATTAAGCACATCCTACTCATAGATTAGTATTGTCGAATAGCAGTCATATGATTCTTGATAAATCATGATTGTCGAGTGAAAGGGATAAAAGAACTCCCCTCTCACTTTTGATTTTATTAGATAGCAATCAAATTTTTAGGCACTGCCCTTCTTTGACATGCAGTCATTGGCCTTCCTATCCTCTTTTGACAAACTTTCCCTTTTTTATGCGATCCTGCTCTAGCAACCCTTATCATTCATCATCCGTGAATTAAAAACTTCCTCTCGACCATAATCCATAGGTGATCCCTGATTATCGTTTCCTTTGTGAACTTAGCTTGGCAACATGAAAACCCTTCACTCGGATAGGGTTCCCGATACATTTTATACAAGGGAATCTTATCTCATTCTTCTGTGAAGAAGTACTTTATCCTAGCAGGGCCTCGTTGTGCAATTGCATCCCTATATCTTCATTCACCCTACACAAAGCAAAGGAAATCAATTGAAATGAGGTATTCGTAAAATGTTAATGAAAAAATTAATCATGAGCAAATACTACTGTCCATAATCATCAAAAAGGGATGCTTGAATTTGAGTCCATAGAGTTCCCAATCTCACATGGCTTCTATGAGATACAACCATCTAGCTACCAAGTTCCCTTTTATGAATGACCTCTAAACCTGTACCTACACACTATTGAAATATGCCCCATGATTAGCTTGGTTCACATTCCTTCCCGAAGATTCACATGAGTCCCCTGGATTGGAGGTATCAACTCGTCCACATGGTGTATCTCTTGTTATTAGTTGAGTGCATGTGTGGGCTCACTTCATCCCTCATTAGCATGAGTTCGATCCTTGGTTTTCTTCAACAAGACCCCCGCCAAGAGAAGTGGCCTCCTCGATCCATTTCAATGTGACAATTCTACCCATCCTAACGATAAATTATTCTTGTCTGTCCACTCATTATGGAACTCCTCAAAACTTCTCATTTCCATGTCACTTTAATGCATTATGAGCATAACGTTGTATCATTGGAGAGAAAAAGTGCAGACTTCATTCCAACCGATACCATTTGTGTGGCCGAGAGTGCATGGTGATGCCATTAGCATGTCGTTTATGGGTGTATGGAGTGATCGAGGCATGCAAAAGTGTCATGGAGAACAACCTTGGTAGCGGTAGCCCCCCGCAAAGAGGTAGTCATGGCAGAATCAAAGGTGGGTTTCTCAAGTCAAAAGTCTCTGGTCGCCGGAGAGCAGATAACCGAGTTGAGAAGGTCGCAAGGTTAGCGACGTGGAGTGAGAGGAGACCTACACAAAGGATTCCACACAGAAGTCGCTCGTAGGTCATTGTACAACACCTACATAACATAATGCCCCCCGACTTCCCACCATCCTTGTAGATTTTTGAGATATCATAGTGGATATTGAGGAGAGTTTCCTTTCAACAATATCTCTAGGTCTGGCAAATGATACATAGGCATACAAAATCCAAGGTGAATGATTCAACACTAAAGAATGCGGAGAAGAGCCATTGAGTGGCAATAGTGATAGCATCTCCCCCAAGTGGCCATAGAGGTGGCGAAGTCTGCAGAGGAGGCCACCATGGGGCCAAGCATGTGGGTGGCAGCCCGTGAGAAGTCGTTATGGGAATGTATTAATTAATGGCCTAATAGGCGATGGCTCCTGCAAAAAAACAACCCACAACACATTCATGTGGGAGACCCTCCTTATAGAGAGCATTTGAATCCTGATGATGCAACATCCCTATTTGTCATTTAATCCAATCATGACTATGGTACAATCGAGTGAGAGCTCGCACTTATTTTACAGTAACCGAATCTTAACCATTTATTTTATTATAAAGGATCACCTTCCTTGAATTACTTGTGCGCAAGACTTCACACCTCCATGGCTTTCACGAGTCTCAATCATGCAGTTTTTGTTTAGTGCACCGACCATATCAAGGGAGCTCGACACCCTGATTTCCACAGAGTGGAGTTCAGTCATTGTATGAGATGGGGGCCATCTAAGATGTCGATCGACGATCATGACTAAGTCATGGGCTTGTGACAATGATTACATGGTTGTCGATATTCCCCCTAATGAAGCTCGCAATGGCTTCCAATGAGATTGACACATTGGAGATTTTGTTTCATCAGTTCCTAAAAGCCGGTCCTCGTGTAATCAAACTTTAACTCCATTTGTCACGCATTCCATATTTCTATTCTCATTTCATGAGCTTTACTTTCTACCAGAAGTTTGAGATCACTACTTCGGTGACATCGTAGTATAAAATAGCAGAGCGTCCATTCATGTACCATTGAAAGGACGGTTGTGGGAGTAGTAGACTCTACATACCTAACTCTGTGGGGGTGAACAAGCGGACGGTTGTAATGATAATGCCATTTAGCGATGACAAAGGGAACATGACACCCCGCCAATGGGAACTCGCACCTGCCTTGGACATTCCATGGTTTAGAAATATTTGGCGCTACTCCACCTTGTTTTCATTGTCCGCACCCCCTTGATGGGACCCTTATCAAAACTCATTGCAACCTGTAGGAAAAGAAGTGAAAGAGGATACAATAACGACATTCGGAGTGACGACACCCGCATAGAAGATGGTCGCCATGAATCGTGGGTAGAGGAGCACAAGGAGACTTCATGGGAAGGTTGCTTGAGAGAGAGGCGTAAGATAAGTAGAGGCCCACATAGTAGGCCCTGCAATGAAGACCACCATCAGTGCCACCCTTAGACATCATTATTCATGAGGTCCAGAGATCTAATGCAAGGGGTCATCCCTCCCCAATAATCAACCTTAACTAAGGATTTCATAGGGATTAGAGGTAGGCAAACTAGTTGCGAGAAAGCTATTAGGAAGGACCAGGTCATGGCCCTTTGAAGAATCACTTGATGATGTCGTTAAGAATGCTGATTGGGAACAAATGACGACTATGTTGCAGCAAATAAGTGTACGCGGGTGAAATGCGCGAGCATGCCGCAAATTAATTCTATTTTGGAACGACAAAATGATAATTGGTCGCCACTAAGGGGAGCCCATAAGAAGATGACGGTGTTGGTGGGTGGCGGGTCCACGAAGTGGGGAGGCAATGGAGGTTCTTTATTGCAAAATGATGTGGTGGTGGTGATGGCCTCCCACAGGTGGCGACCCGCAAGGGCGGACCCACCGGTGAGCTTTGGCTTGAGAATCCACCCACATACCTTAAATTTTATTGCTAGGCAATGGTATGTGCGAGTCCCACGAGGCAGAGCCATGTGGGAGCATAGTCATTTAAACAATGGTGGTCAGACAAAGGCAAGCCATGCGTAAAGGCCCACGATCATCACGACTTAGGCAATTTTGGAGTGGGTCAGGCCTAATTTAGTAAACATGATGACAGGACAGAAACACCACCAGTGGGGCCCATCATATGGGCGCCGGTCAAGCGTCGGCCACTGCGAAAGTGGTGAAACAGGAATGGAGACCCGCAAAGGGCAACTCACAACTACAGGTCCATGATACACGGGTTGGCCCTCAATCAGGTAACAAACATGCACACACACATAATGGTATGGTAAATCCCACACCCAAGTGTAACTCTTCCTCAAGGATGGCTACCAAGTATCAACATCGTATGGATACACAAAGCAAGCATGGGGTATTCACAACTCTCAAACAAGATACAATTACTAGTTTCTTACATTTACAAGGGTACAAGTACATACATAATCCCATAGGAATTTCCAATTCCATAACCCATGGGACACATAAAAAAAATTTCCAACCCAAAAACTTTTATCAGGTTTCTTTCACGCTACTCTTTTCCACATTGTATGTCATGCTAAGGTAAAAGCCATGAACATGTGATCACAGGGACAACACAGTGGGCGCAAAGTACCCAGAGAAGCCAGTGTATGAACCTGAGGCTCTGATACCATGTGTAACGTCCTGCCATGCAACCCTAGAGGAAGTTGCAATTAACAACACAAACGAACTAATATATATATATTTTTTAAAGAAATTAATATGCAAGTTCACTACACATTTCAACAACCTCTAAGGTTATGAGACTGAGATTACCTATTAACCCACAACAACAAAAGAGAATTGAAACCACAACATTAATTACTTAAACATTAAGGACACATACATTCCATACATGATAAATTCATCAAAGAAAATAAAGATACCCAAAAGATCACTTTTAACAATAAGGTTACAACTCTCATTCCCCAAATGAGGTAAATCCAAAAACATGATTACATATTACAACTTCCACCTCGATAACCAAGAGGGGTAATAAATTACAAGACTAATTGAAATGAATAAAGCATAAAAGTAACTCGATCACACGAGCTCTCCAACTGAAAATCTCGCCAACACGAACAAGAAGGAAGCCCAATGGAGTAAGGTGCATGCCACCCAACCAAGTGGAATCCAAAGGCCCACCCCCCATGCTAGGAGATAGTATCAAGGATTCCTAGACAAGGCCAACTACCTCTAGTCACAGGTTAGAACATAATTGATGAAACTATCACAACCAACCACATGTACCACACAAGTACAACTCAAGTTCACGTACGTGCAACTCAAATACATCACAAGTACACTCAAGTACAACTCTGACATGGTTACATTGCTTCCAAAAATAACAGATCTGGTATGTTAAGAAAACCATACACATAACAATCAAGTACCAACTACAAGTACACCAAAACATTATTGACATGGATTACACTGCTTTGGTTATCACTCGAATAAACTACCTCCGAAGGTTACCCAATTTACCTCTCACGGCTCTAGCCCCTAACAGAAGTCATTCTTCTGCTTGATAACAAACCAGACATAACCAATCACAACGGAAACCCAATTGCGTACAACAAGACATCTCGACCACTCCAACTCTAGGAGGAAACATAAAAAGAACTCACTCCAACTCTAGAGGTAACAATGATATCAACACCACTCCTTACAAGAAGCCACAAATCCCATAATCCACTCCTTCCACAGGAGGCACAAAACATCCCCGCTCATGATAACTGGGTTACTTACTGATAAGGAACCATGCACAACTCAAGGGAATTAACCAACGATTGACCTTACAAAATGACAACCCCCAATCTCTATGGTCTTTTGGAAGACTTACAAATTAAAAACACTTAACCCATTTCCCCAAACATGAATAGATGGAAAAAAATCACATAAGGCGATTGTGAGGAAATAACTAATTTGGATATATTAAATCCATTTTATTTTAACATTCCTTCCATAGTAAAGAAAACAATTGCCCTTATAGAATAATTACATAAAATTATTCTTTGTCTTTCTAATTACTCATAAGAGAGAACTAATTTTAATAAATAATCCAAATCCATGATTACCAACCTAAAACCATTGCCTTTAATAAAATTCACAAGTTCATTGTGTCAATTGAATTAATCTAACAGTATCTCTTCCAGACCAATGATGAAATTTAAGCTCAATATTCAATTTCCTAATAGTTTTAAATACTCATAAAATACACATTTACTTATGAAATTCAGAGCATATCCTTTTAAAAATAACTTTGTGTCCTTTGCGAAAAAAATCATTTCTTAAAAGACGACTAATCCTACTATTAAAATATCTTACTTTAAGATCCAAGGCATGTCATTTTAAACTAAATAACTGTTCCTTCTACTCGACATAACCATTTTAAAATACTTAACTTGTCTTAATAAACATGTTATTTAAATTCAAAATCACTGACTTCATCAAAATATAACCTTTTAACATGACTTCATTAATTCGACTATAACATGTTAATTTAAAAATTCTCCAATTAAATTTAAAACATACCAATATTTAAATCCCCAGCTCATTCTATGTAAATTTAAATAATTAAAACATCATTTAGATATATTAATGTATTTAAATCATCTTTTAAAAATAATTTAAGATTTCCCCAATTTCCTTAAAATCATGCCTTATTTTAATCATCTATTTTAATATAAATATTTAAATAGATAAATATTAAATTTTAACCAATTATATATATATATTAATATTTTCATATTATATGAATATAATATGTAAAATATTAATAAATATATCTTATTACATATATATATTAATATTTTAATATTATATTAATATAATATTAAATATTAATAATATATATTTATTATTTTTCTTTATATTCTTTCAAAAAAAAAAACCAAATCCAAAAAATAAAATCAAACTGAGGTGGAGTTTAAGGCACGCTTTTTTTGGGAATTGCGTGTGGGTTTCATTGGTGGGTTGGCTGTGTTTACACATAGCCGAACCCCACTATGTGGGGCGACTGTGTGTAAACACAGTCAACTCCCCCAAAGGGGGCGGCGACTGTGTGTACACACAACCGTCCCTTCCTTGGGTGGTGGCGACAGGGGGGGTATGGGGGTCATGCTAGGCGCGTCTCCCCCACACGCCTCCCACATGGGGCACGGTGGGCTGAGCCCCCAGCGGCTCACCCAAACGCTCCCCCATTTAATATTTTAATTTTTTTAAACAAAAATTATTTTCTTTACCCGAACCCTACAGATTTTAACAAAAACCGAAAGTCATTCTTTTGGAAAAATAGGGGTTTTCATAAAAAAATTCTAAACAGTTTTTACTTTTTCTTTTAAAAAAGAAATATATAACAATATATGCACATATATATATATTTTAATATATGTAGATATATACATATTTAAACACCCCCAAACTGAGATTTGTAAAACTAATTGGGCAAACAATATATAAAAAAAACATTTATAGCCAAGAGCACAATTTTTCTTGAGAATTTCCATTTCCCAAACCAAGGTTTTCAAAGTTTTAAAACCAGATTCAACATGGGTTATTATCAAAATTCCTTTTTTGAATTTTCCAAACATGAATTGCAAACAACATTTCAAATATATAAATTTTAAATTGAATAAAAAGAACCTGGTTTCCAAAAGTTTGAAAAGATTAAAAAGGGTGCAATGATTCTTCTTCAGATTTCAGTTCCTCCAAGCAAATCCAAAATCCCAAAACTAGAAATTCCTTCCCTTCTCCATTTTTCCCATTTTTCCCATTTTTCATCCTCTCCCATTTTTTTCCCAAAAATCCAAATAATAACCAACAAAAAAATGAAAATATCCATTCAACCACCATAATTAATTTTCAGAAACGAAAACAGAAAACGTCTCCAATTTTCAATTTTCACATTTATAATTTTCAAAAATGAAATTAAAACCCTTTTTCTTTAATTTTCAATTTTCAAACTTAATTTAAATTCAAAATATCTATTAATTTCCAAAATGCATAACTAACTTCATTTCAACATAATTAGTTTAATTAATTAATAAAATAAATCTAATCCAAAATTTAATTATTTTATTAATTAAATTAAATTAATCAATAAATAAAATAACATTTTAAACATTATAATCAGATTCACTTAATCAACAACTTAACTACATAGGCCATTATTTAACTTTTTCTAACTTGCAATTTAAAAAATTCAGGCAAAAGAACAATATAAAAACAACTAAACCAGACTACAACCAATGACACACTCAAGACTAGGGTGATGACTTGACGCAGAAAACCTAGCTACTATCTCCCAATCAAATATTGTTGGCAATAGACACATTCAACCCCATGAAATCAGGCGGAGTCGATGTCCTGTACCTATTAACTTGCGAACAATAGAATATGACACATGTATATTTGCATTATACAAAACACATCGTGAAGAGGGAATCACGAAATCACAGGGCACTCACAAGCGAGTGATGCAATCTCATCCCCTTCATCAATACAGTATTACCAATTGACGAATCTAACATCAATAATATAATCCAAACATAAAACATCATTAATTCAAATATTCACAATGCTAAACTAAAGCATGTCATAATGATAACATTAGAATAAATTACCATCACATCAAAGAGAAAAATGAAGGGGTCTTACATCCTCCCCCCTAGGGTCAGGCTTACTCCTAGAAGCTTGCAAAATCCCCTAGTGCAAACTCCATACAATCACATGAGTCCAAGGGTTCCAAACTGAACCGCTCCAAACCTCAACATAAAAGCAACTCAACCAAGTACACTGTCAATCCATACAGGCGAACGTGGTGAAACAAACACCAACCAAGTCTCCAAAAACACATAACCATGGATTAACATACATAATACACATGTGAACCAAGACACATCACTGAGAATCATCACAAGGCTACGCAAGGGTCCATCTGGACACCGGAAAGCAACATACCAATCCATGAACCAAGAACCAATATCCATCTCACAAAAACATAAGCCGAGAGCCAATGTCCATCTCACATAACATATCTCACAATCAGTGGCTTGATGGTGTTAGGTCATACTTAAAGTCAAACCATCCAAACAAGACCACCATGACTTGTCTCTTATTGTGTAAGGTGATTAGCCTCCAAGAGATAGTCATCACACAAAGGTGAGTAGTGGGTTCTAGTTGCATAACAGCCTCCCATACCCCCATCCTCTACGTTTCCTACATCTACTTCCTCGTACACACTCACCAAGTTCATCTCATACGTCCTTGGAGAGGAATCACAATATAAAATATAGCCGACATTGAAAACAACAATGATAACTAACTTAGCCACCAAGTTCATAAAGAAGAGAAAATTAAAGTTTAATTTCAACAATAAGGCAATAATGCAGATAATTTCAACACTGAATCAAATATATAACCACTAGGGTTATAAGAAAATAGGATCACAAGTTGTGACTAGACCTTCACAAACAAATATAACAAAGTTTCAGCCCTCACAATCAACTGAAAATCATCAATAACCAAAAGAAAGTTCACAATCTTTAAAATTGCACTGTACAACACTGTGTTACTAGATACTAGCCACCAAATGAGGAAGGAGGAAACAATGTCTAACTATCGTGATAGTCCCTCATGCGGTGGGGAGTGAAAACCCCAACCACATCGCATAGGGGTACTCCTCGGCTACACCTTGCATTGTGTCTACACACAACATGGACATACGCCAGTCGAACAAGGCACGTACTGGTCATTTGCCACATGGCAGAGTGTTTATGACTTCATGGAAGTAGGCATGCATAGAAAACTCCCTGCATAGTGATACCTCATGGAGAAGGCACACATAGATACTCGCCGAAACCAAAGGTATACATGTCTAGGATCTACCCATATGCTACTCAACCAACATGGTCAAGGCAACCATGAGTATCCCTCTACAAGTGTTGAGGCCCCATAACGCTCATCACACAAGTAGGCTAACAAAGAAAATCTCATAATGTGCCTTCATGTGTCTATGCACGTGGCAATCGTGTCATCACATGACATCATCACTAGCACTATGTTGGAACACCAGTCGGGTGTGGCATCGTATCTAGTACATCATGTCAGACCACAAGTAAGATAGGGCACATATACATGATGCAATATGATAATATCACTATGGGGCTCCGAGTCTCACCTCTCTCTTACAGATGAGGTTTACTCACTATGCTAGATCAATGCATCCATAGACATCCGGGCATAGCTAAAATACCTATGCTGCTGTACTCAAATCTATGGGGATTAGGTTAGCACTTATGGATCAAGTATCCTGATCCATTATAGGGAAAGCAGTGCGTATGATTCCTCACGATTGGTTGAGCTAAGACGCTCTGCGTCGCAATACGAGTACGCTACACACTCCACCCAAGGAACTTGTGGCTGCTACTATCCCTTTATGGATTGAGGATCGAGAGAACCAAAAGAAAAAGAACTACTTTTGGTTACTCTCGTATAAGTTTCAACCACACACGGGTTGGCCCTCAATCAGGTAACAAACATGCACACACACATAATGGTATGGTGAATCCCACACCCAAGTGTAACTCTTCCTCAAGGATGGCTACCAAGTATCACCATCGCATGGATACACAAAGCAAGCACGGGGTATTCACAACTCTCAAACAAGATAAAATTACTAGTTTCTTACATTTATAGGGGTACAACTACATACATAATCCCATAGGAATTTCTAATTCCATAACCCATGGGACACATAACAAAACTTTCCAACCCAAAACCTTTTATTAAGTTTCTTTCACGCTACTCTTTTCCACATAGTATGTCATGCTAAGGTAAAAGCCATGAACACGTGATCACATAACAATTCCACTAACAAATCACAGGGACAACACAGTGGGCACAAAGTACCCAGAGAACCCAGTGTATGAACCTAAGGCTCTGATACCATGTATAACACCCCGCCACGCAACCCTAGAGGAAGTTGCAGTTAACAACACAAACGAACTAATATTTTTTATTTTTTTTAAAGAAATTAATATGTAAGTTCACTACACATTGTAACAACCTCTAAGGTTACGAGACTGAGATTACCTATTAACCCACAACAACAAAAGAGAATTGAAACCACAACATTAATTACTTAAACATTAAGGACACATACATTCCATACAAGATAAATTCATCAAAGAAAATAAAGATACCCAAAAGATTTCTTTTAACAATAAGGTTACAACTCTCATTCCCCAAATGAGGTAAATCCAAAAGCGTGATTACATATTACAACTTCCACCTCAATAACCAAGAGGGGTAATAAATTACAAGATTAACTAAAATGCATAAAGCATAAAAGTAACTGGATAACAAGAGCTCTCCAACTGTAAATCTCGCCAACACAAACAAGAAGGAAGCCCAATGGAGTGAGGTGCATGCCACCCAACCAAGTGGAATCCAAAGGCCCACCCCCTATGCTAGGAGATAGTATCAAGGATTCCTATACAAGGCCAACTACCTCTAGTCACAGGCTAGAACATAACTGAATAAAACTATCACAACAAACCACATGTATCACACAAGTACAACTCAAGTTCGCATACGTGCAACTCAAATACATCACAAGTACACTCAATTACAACACTAACATGGTTACATTGCTTCCAGAAATAACAGATCCAGTATGTTAAGAAAACCATACACATAACAATCAAGTACCAACGACTAGTACACCAAAACATTACTGACATAGATTACACTGCTTTGGTTATCACTCGAATAAACTACCTCTGAAGGTTACCTAGTTTACCTCTCACGGTTGTGGCCCCTAACGGAAGTCATTCTGCTTCTTGACAACAAACCAGACATAACCAATCACAATGGAAACCTAATTGTGTACAACAAGACATCATGACCACTCCAACTCTAGAGGTAACAACGATATCAACACCACTCCTTACAAGGAGCCACAAATCCCATAATCCACTCCTTCCATGGGAGACAGAAAACATCCCCGTTCGTGATAACCAGGTTACTTACTAACAAGGAACCATGCACAACTCAAGGGAATTAACCAATGATTGATCTTACAAAACGACAATGACAGGGTAGGGTTGGATGGAACAATCATTGTTCCAGGCTCTGGATATTTGCTAGCGAGATCTCCTTGGTGTCTTAACACCTTAACCTTTAGGACCTTCTCTTAGGTACCCCTGGTTCTCCTGGCCAACCCCACTACCATCTCAATTACAACCTACCAAGCCAACCTTGGTGCAATGCTCCTATTCTTCCCTTAGCCCTTAATCTTCCCAAAAGGCTAACTACTCCCAACTCTCAATTTGTTCTTTGTAGGGGTGTGGGGATGATTCCTATAGGTTCACACCATCATAACTTAGTTCTAAAAACTCCACCTTGCTTCCTTTGTCCATCGCTTTCACCAAACCCTCATCTAGGGTTCTAGTCACTATATCTAGGCTTTCCAATTAGGTTTTCTGCTCCGAGGAAATAGGATAACTCTCCTAAATTCTCCAAAGAGCACATAAGTTTTTCTTTGGTTTCTTGGTCCTTATGCCCATCCCTCAAAGATTCTAGAGGTCTTCATCCTCACCTGACCGTACACATTCATAACCCTCCATTTTGCAATTTAGGCCTCTTTTAGGCCATTTCCTGACCACATAGTGAACTATCATCTTGTTCTCCATTCAGATGGACTGGTGAAGTCTCCTCCTTCATGCCAAGCCTTTGCAAGGCTCCTATCTACCTTTCCACCATGTGACTTGATAGGGAAAGGTCACCCCTGCAAACCAACTGCTTTGCACTTCCTATCTTTCCTAGCTGGGCACTGTCAAGCTCGCCTAGGAGAAGACTTTCTCCATGTTTCCATCACTCCTCACCACTCCTAACCCTATTCTATACACATACATGGAGCTTGGTCACAGTTCCCAAGGGCCCATACACAAGGTACAGTGGGAATGTAACTAAGACTCCAT
The DNA here is from genome assembly GCA_007115665.2 of Sequoiadendron giganteum. Classification (NCBI taxonomy): domain Eukaryota; kingdom Viridiplantae; phylum Streptophyta; class Pinopsida; order Cupressales; family Cupressaceae; genus Sequoiadendron; species Sequoiadendron giganteum. The sequence goes on from CM021106.1 coordinate 96,352,794, forward strand.
CAACTATAGTCTGCCAGTCAGAACAGTAAACTAAAAGAAACAAATTATCTACAAAAACAATGCCTGAAAACTGATCACACAAACTAATTACCACCACACAAAGCTTAGCACATAGCTATACCACAAACTACAACAAACTACAAAGCCATGATCACTCCTGATCACATAAAATCAAAGAAAACACATAATTTTATATATTCTTCTCACTGTCCACACTAGTATTCATGAACCTTCAAATTTTACAAAAGCTTCCAACCTTCCAACAGGTTGAGACACACCTTATAAATGTTTCCAAATCAATTAAGCTTGAGCCTAACTATTCCATGGCTGCTTGTAGCTTTCCCAATAGGCCTTATTTGCAAATTTTTAAAGAAAACTAACACCTAGGGAGGTCTACAAGGTCTTAAATCATCTTTGTAGCCAAACTCCAATCTAGCAAATGGTCAACATGACCTTGAATAACATAATAATTGTTCTCAAATTCCTCTAAGGCACAAACTCAAAGGAAGGAAGGATTTTTCTACTTTAGATCCAAAACAAATTGTCAATTGATGACCTTCTAGTTAACTCTCCTAGATGCACTTTGGGGTGGTACTGCACCATTCTCCCCCTTTGCATAGACTTTAAGGAATGTGAGGAGAGGTTAGAGATGGGTCAATACCCTACTTCTTGAACTGAGCTTCATCCACCCATGTAGCCTCAGATTCATGTTTGTTCTTCCACTTGACAAGATGCTCCATGTACACTTTGTGCCTTGTAGATTTCTTCACCCTTGACTCCAAGATCCTTTATGCCTGAAGCTTGTCTGGAATAGGTAAGGGTATGTTGCTTACTTCCTTGAAGATCTCCCTACTAGTCTGATCCTTGTCATTGACTGATCCCTTGTACCTAATCAAATCAACTACATTGAAGACTGGTGAAATTCCCAAATCTACAGGTTACTCCACCTTGTATGCATTCTTCCCATACTTGGCTAATACCTTGCATGGTCCCACTCTTTTCATCTGAAATTTGGTTGATGTACCCTTCTGCAACCTTGATTTGTTAAGGTGGACCATGACATAGTCTCTACTACAAATTGCAAATCCTTTCTTGACATATCTACCTTGTCTTTCAATTTTTGTGTAGCCTTGGTGACTGTCTTCTTTACCTGCTCCTGAATCTCTTTCATGGTTTGAGTGAAGTCCTCTACATGTCCACTCCTATGATTCATAGCTCCTAGATCCCTAAGCTCACATATACCTCTTGGGTGCATTCCATACACAATCTCAAAAGGACTCTTCCCTGTGGTCCAGTTTACACTATCATTATAAGCATACTTAGCCTGTGAGATAACCATATCCCAAGTCTGTCCATATTCTTTAGTAGGCACCTTAGAAGGTTACCTAGCACCCTGTTAACCACCTATGTTTGACCATCGGTCTAAGGATGGTAAGCTGATCCAAAAGACAGGTTGGTACCTAATCTGCTCCATAGAGTCTTCCAAAAGTGACTCATGAACTTCACATCCCTGTCTGAAACAATGCTTAAGGGAAATCCATGGATCCTTACAATTTCCTTAAAGAAAAGGTGAGCTATATAGCTAGCATCATGAGTGGTTTTACAAGGAGTAAAGTGACTCATCTTGCTGAATCTGTCTACCACCACATACACACTATCAAATCCAGTCTTGGTCTTAGGGAGTCCTACCACAAAATCCATGGTAACACACTCCCATGGTTTGTTAGGAATAGGTAGAGATTGATATAGGCTAGCATTACTAGCTCTTCCCTTAGCTTTCATACACACAACACATTGCTCCACATACCTCCTGACATCTCTTGTCAACTTAGGCCAATAGTAGAACCTTTGCACTAGTTCTAATGTCTTGTTGATGCCAAAATGGCCACTAAGACTACCATTATTCTTTTTCCTGAATGAGGTTTTCTCTCATTGACCCTTTTGGAACACATAACTGATTGCCTTTAAACAACAATCCACTTTGCAAAGTATACTCTGAGTATTGGCTATGAAAATGATTCTCAAAGTCATAACATACCTTGTAGGCCTCTGAGAAATCTTCATCCTCCCCATAGAGATCCTTGAAGCTCTCTATTCCAATGCTCTTGATCTGTATCTCTTGTACTGTCAAAAATCTTCTACTCAATGCATCTGCTACCTTGTTCAATTGTCCCTTCTTGTGCTTGATGGTGAAAGTGAAAGCTTGGATGTACTCCATCCATTTCAAGTGTCTATTGCTCAACTTCTCTTGGGTGTTGATATAACTAAGTGCCTGATTGTTAGTAAAGACCACAAACTCCTTGGGTAGAAGGTAATGCCTCCACTTCCTAAGTGACTGAACCAAAGCATAAAGTTCTAGGTCATAGGTAGAATACTTCTTCTTAGCTTCATTAAGCTTCTCACTGAAGAAAGCTATGGGCCTGCCTTCTTGACTAAGCACTCCTCCTACTACAACTCCACTAGCATCACACTTCACAGTAAACAACTTGTCAAAGCTTGGTAATAAGAGAATAGGTTGAGTTGCCACTTCTTGTTTCAGTTTCTCAAAACCTTTCTCAGCTTCGTGAGTCCACACAAACTTAGTTTTCAAACCACCCTTGATTGTCTCTAGGACTGTTGCACATATGCCACTAAATTTTCTTATGAATTTCCTATAAAATTGAGCCAATCCATGGAAACTTCTTACCTTAGTCCCTATGGTTGGTGTAGGCCAGTTTAGGACAGCTTCCACCTTGCTTGGATCCATTTTCAATGATCCTTGAGACACTGCAAAACCCAAATATACAAGTTCTTGTTTGAAAAACTCACACTTCTCTAGGTTGATGGCTAACTTCTCCTCTTGCAATCTTCTAAGAACCAAATCCACATGCTTTAGGTGTTCTTTTGTTGTCTTGCTAAAGATGAGTATATCATCAAGATATACCACCACAAATAACCCTGTAAAGTCCTTGAGCACTTCATTCATGAGCCTCATGAATGTGCTAGGGGCATTAGAGAGGTCAAATGGCATAACTCTCCACTCATACAACCCATATGTTGTCTTAAATGTTGGCTTCCACTCATCTCCATCCTTGATTCTGATCTGATGATATCCACTCTTGAGATCCAACTTGGTGAAGTATTGAGCTCCTCCAAGACAATCCATCAAGTCTTCAATCCTAGGAATAGGGAACCTATACCTGATTGTGATTATGTTTATTGCTCTAGAGTCAGTGCATAATCTCCACTTGCCTCCTTTCTTGGTTGCTAAGACCACTGGTACTACACATGGGCTAATGCTCTTCCTAATCAAGCCTTGATCCAATAACTCCTGCACTTGTCTAGCTACCTCTAGATTTTGATCTGGTGTAAGCTTATAAGCTGCTTTGTTAGGCAATGATGCTCCAGGTATGAAGTCAATTTGATGACTAATGGCCCTTTTAGGAGGTAAAGTTGCAGGTGCACCATCACTCACTATATCCTTATACTTCTCAAGCAACTTCTAGACTGCTCCAGGTATGATTGTTTTCTCAGTCTTGTCTCCTTCTTTGGACTGCAACATGATCACATATCCTTCACCCCCTTGATGTAGGTTGTTAAGGAACTCTTTTCCACTACTTAACATGACACTTGGTGTCTTTGACTATCCTTCTTCTTCTTCTAGCAGTGACTGCAACTTAAATGTCTTCCCATCCTTTTTAAAAGAAATAGTATTCTCCTTCCCATCATACATGGCACTTTTGTCATACTGCCATGGTCTACCCAATAGTAGATGGCATGCATCCATGGGTAACACATCACAAATTAGCTTATCCTTGTACCCTCCAATGGAAAACTCCACCGTTACTTGCTCATTAACAAGAACACTCTGCCCTTTGTTCAACCATGTTACTTTGTAGGGGTTAGTGTGGGGTACCTTCTCCAATTTTAACTTCTTTACTGCCTCTTCTAAGATGATGTTGTCTATTGTACCTGAATCTACAATGACCTTACATACTTTTCTAAGTATCTTGCATCTCACTCTAAATAGAGCTCTTCTTTTTTTTGGTTCTTCCTTGACCGGTTGTCTGATCAAAACTCTCCTAAACATCAGATTCTCCCCCATTTTAGATTCAATGTGACTGATCTTTGGTGATTTAGTACTCATGGTGTCCTCTTGAGCATATGCCACCCTCTTCTTAGCATTTGATGAAGATGCTTTCTCCGGGCACCTATAAGCTAGATGTTCTACTTGACCATAATGGTAACATTCCATAGTAGCAAAATATGAATTGCTCCTGCCTGCTCCTCTTCCTCTATTTGATCCTCCTTGAGAACCTCTACCTCTTCCATAACCTCCTCTAGAAGGTGTTTCACTCCCATGCTCAGTGAGTTTAGACTCTCCTTGGTTTCTTTGCTCATTCCCTTTACCTTGGTAGCCACCTCTATGTCCTCTTTGATCTCTGCCTTTGCCTCTACTTTTAGAAGCCTGATCATGTTTCCTCTTGCTTCTTTCCTCAATCTTAATAGCTAATTGATAGCATTGGTGTACTATCTTTGGACTTAGAAGAGTCATCTCTTCTTGGATGTTCCACTTCAAGCCGTTAAGATACCTAGCCACCTTGAGACTTTCATCTTCTAAAACATTGGACCTCATACAAATTTTCTAAAACTCCTCAGTGTAAGTGTTCACATCTTGGTCTCTTTGCCTCAAGCTTTATCTCTTCTTGTGTAACTGAATCTCATAATCATCTGGTATATATGCTTGTCTCACTTTTGCCACCATACCTTTCCAAGTTGAAATAGGCCTCTTGCCTTCCTTTTCCCTCTTTGTCTGAATGAATTTACACCATGTCAAGGTAGATCCTCTCAATCTAGACTTGGCCACCTTCACCTTCTACGCTTCAGTGACTCCATCACATTCAAAATGGTTCTCCATGCCTTCTATCCAATCGAGGACTAGGTCAGCTTCCAATTTGCCACTAAACAGTGGTATACCTTCAAGTGCTTTCCCACTCAAAGCTTTCAATGCCTTCAAGAAAGGCACCTCTTGTAGAACAGGGTTAGGTTCATGGGTCTTGTCTTCCTCTACAACCTCTTCACTCTTTGGTTCCCTACCCTCCAATCTTTCACTGACCTCATCAGTCTTAATTTGCACATTGCTCAATGCTTCCTCAAGTTGTGCCAATCTTATCCTCAACCTCCTATTATCTTCCTCCTGATCTTCAACCTTCTTTTCCAACTCAATGTTTGTCACCATGGTTGTAGAACCACTGGATTCAAGGTTTGACATACAAGATTTTCTCCCAAATCTTTAACTTGCTCCGATACCAATCTGATAGGGTAGGGTTGGATGGAACAATCACCGTTCCATGCTCTGGATCTTTGATAGCGAGATCTCCTTGGTGTCTTAACACCTTAACCTTTAGGACCTTCTCTTAGGTACCCCTGGTTCTCCTGGCCAACCCCACTACCATCTCAATTACAACCTACCAAGCCAACCTTGGTGCAATGCTCCTATTCTTCCCTTAGCCCTTAATCTTCCCTAAAGGCTAACTACTCCCAACTCTCAATTTATTCTTTGCAGGGGTGTGGGGATGATTCCTATAGGTTCACACCATCATAACTTAGTTCTAAAAACTCCACCTTGCTTCCTTTGTCCATCGCTTTCACCAAACCCTCATCTAGGGTTCTAGTCACTAGATCTAGGCTTTCCAATTAGGTCTTCTACTCTGAGGAAATAGGATAACTCTCCTAAATTCTCCAAAGAGCATAGAATTTTTTCTTTGGTTTCTTGGTCCTTATGCCCATCCCTCAAATATTTTGGAGGTCTTCATCCTCACCTGACCGTACACATTCATAACCCTCCATTTTGCAATTTAGGCCTCTTTTAGGCCATTTCCTGACCACATAGTGAACTGTTAGCTTGTTCTCCATTCAGATGGACTGGTGAAGTCTCCTCCTTCATACCAAGCCTTTGAAAGGCTCCTATCTACCTTTCCACCACGTGACTTGACAGGGAAAGTTCAACCCTGCAAACCAAGTGCTTTGCACTTCCTATCTTTCCTAGCTAGGCACTATCAAGCTCGCCTAGGAGAAGAATTTCTCCATGTTTCCATGACTCCTAACCACTCCTAACCCTATTCTATATACAAACATGGAGCTTGGTCACAATTCCCAAGGGCCCGTACACAAGGTACAGTGGGAATGTAACTAAGACTCCATCAACTACAGTCTGCCAGTCAGAACAGTAAACTAAAAGAAACAAATTATCTACAAAAACAACGCCTGAAAACTGATCACACAAACTAATTACCACCACACAAAGCTTATAACATAGCTATACCACAAACTACAACAAACTATAGATCCATGATCACTCCTGATCACAAAAAATCAAAGCAAACACAAAATTTTACATATTCTTCTCACTATCCACACTAGTATTCATGAACCTTCAAATTTTACAAAAGTTTCCAACCTTCCAATAGGTTGAGACACACCTTATAAAGGTTTCCAAATCAGTTAATCTCGAGCCTAACTATTCCATGGCCGCTTGTGGCTTTCCCAATAGGCCTTATTTGCAAATTGTTAAAGAAAACTAACACCTAGGGAGGTCTACAAGGTCTTAAATCATCTTTGTAGCCAAACCCTAATCTAGCAAATGGTCAACATGACCTTGAATAACATAATACTTGTTTTGAAATGCCTCTAAGGCACAAACTCAAAGGAAGGAAGGAGTTTGCTACTTTTGATCCAAAACAAATTGTCAATTGATGACCTTCTAGTTAACTCTCCTAGATGCACTTTGGGGTGCTCCTACACCAGACAACCCCCAACCTCTAGGGTCTTCTGGAAGACTTACAAATTGAAAACACTTATCCCATTTCCCCAAACATGAATAGAGGGAAAAAATTCACATAAGGCAATTGCGAGGAAATAACTAATTTGGATATATTAAATCCATTTTCCTTTAACATTCCTTCCACAGTAAATAAAACAATTCCCCTAATATAATAATTACATAAAATTATTCTGTCTTTCTAATTACTCATAAGGGAGTACTAATTTTAATAAATAATCCAAATCCATGATTACCAACCTAAAACCACTGCCTTTAATAAAATTCACCAATTCATTGCCTCAATTGAATTAATCTAACAATATCTCTTCCAGACCAATGATGAAATTTAAGCTCAATATTCAATTTCCTAATAGTTTTAAATACTCATAAAATAAACATTTACTTATGAAATTCAAAGCATATCCTTTTTAAAATGAATTTGTGTCCTTTGCGAAATAAATCATTTCTTAAAAGACGACTAATCCTGTTATTAAAATATCTTACTTTGAGATCCAAGGCATGTCCTTTTAAACTAAATAATTGTTCCTTCTACTTGACATAACCATTTAAAAAATACTTAACTCATCTTTATAAACATGTTATTTAAATTCAAAATCACTGACTTCATCAAAATATAACCTTTTAACATGACTTCATTAATTCGACTATAACATGTTAATTTAAAAATTCTCCAATTAAATTTAAAACATACCAATATTTAAATCCCCAACTCATTCTATGCAAATTTAAATAATTAAAACATCATTTCGATATATTTAAGTATTTAAATCATCTTTTTAAAATAATTTAAAATTTCCCCAATTTCTTTAAAATCATGCCTTCTTTTAATCATCTATTTTAATATAAATATTTAAATAGATAAATATTAAATTTTAACCAATTATATATATATTAATATTTTAATATTATATTAATATACTATTAAATATTATATTAATATATTTATTATTTTTATTAATATTAAAAAAAAAAAATGAAATCCAAAAAAAAAATCAAACTGCCCGACGGAGTTTAAGGCATGGGTTTTTTGGGAACCGCATGTGGGTTTCATTGGTGGCTCAGCTGTGTTTACACACAGCGAAACCCCACTATGTGGGGCGACTGTGTGTAAACACAGTCGACTCCCCCAAAGGGGGCGGCAACTGTGTCTACACATAGCCATCTCTTCCTTGGGCAGTGGCAGCAGGGGGGGTATGGGGGTCGTGCTGGGCGCGGCTCCCCCACATGCCTCCCACATGGGGCACGGTGGGGTGAGCCCCTAGTAGCTCTCCCAAACCCTCCCCCATTTAATATTTTAATTTTTTTAAACAAAAAATATTTTCTTTACCCGGACCCTTCAGATTTTAACAAAATCCAAAAATCATTCTTTTGGAAAACAAGGGTTTTCATAAAAATATTCTAAACAATTTTATTTTTTCTTTTAAAAAAGAAATATATATAACAATATATCCACATATATATATATATATATATATATATATATATATATATATTTCAATATATGTAGATATATACATATTTAAACATCCCCAAACTGAGATTTGTAAAACTAATTGGGCAAACAATATATAAAAAAAACATTTACAGCCAAGAACACAATTTTTCTTGAGAATTTCCATTTCCCAAACCAAGGTTTTCAAACTTTTAAAACCAGATTGAACATGGGTTTTCATCAAAATTCATTTTTTGAAATTTCCAAACATGAATTGCAAACAAAATTTCAAATATATAAATTTTAAATTGAATAAAAAAAACCTGGTTTCCAGAAGTTTGAAAAGATCCAAAAGGGTGCAATGATTCTTCTTCAGATTTCAGTTCCTCCAAGCAAATCCAAAACCCCCAAAACCAGAAATTCCTTCCCTTCTCCATTTTTCCCATTTTTCATCCTCTCCCATTTTTTTCCCAAAAATCCAAATAATAACCAACAAAAAATGAAAAACATCCATTCAATCACCATAATTAATTTTCAAAAACAAAAAACAGAAAATATCTCCACTTTCAATTTCACATTTAAAATTTTCAAAAATGAAATTAAAACCCTTTTTCTTTAATTTTCAATTTTCAAACTTAATTTAAATTCAAAATATCTATTAATTTCCAAAATGCATAACTAACTTTATTTCAACATAATTAATTTAATTAATTAATAAAATAAATCTAAGCCATGATTTAATTATTTTATTAATTAAATTAAATTAATCAATAAATAAAATAACATTTTTAACATTATAATCAGATTCACTTAATCAACAACTTAACTACATAGGCCATTATTTAACTTTTTCTAACTTGCAATTTAATAAAATTCAGGCAAAAGAACAATATAAAAACAACTGAACCAAACTACAACCGACGACACATTCAAGACTAGGGTGATGACTTGACACGGAAAACCTAGCTACTATCTCCCAATAAAATGTCGTTGGCAATGGACACACTCAACCCCATGAAATCAGGTGGATTCGATGTCTTGTACCTGTTAACCTACGAACAATAGAATATCGCACATGTATATTTACATCATAGAAAACACACCGTGAAGAGGGAATCACGGAATCGCAGGGTGCTTGCAAGCGAGTGATGCAATCCCATCCCCTTGACCAGTATAGTATTACAAACTGAAGAATCTAACATCAAGAATATAATCCAAACATAAAACATCATTAATTCAAATATTCACAATGCTAAACTAAAGCATGTCATAATGATAACATTAGAATAAATTACCATCACATCAAAGAGAAAAATGCAGGGGTCTTATATGCTACAACGAGGATGAATACGAAGATTGTCATACAGATGGATGCTAGGGTTTGGCCGCAAGTGAACGATAGAGCGTAACGGCAAACAATAAGAGGAAACCCGCGAATGCGAGTCCACAAGGTACAATGGACACCAGGGAATAAGCTAAAGGAAACCTGTAGGGGCCAACCCGCAAAGGCAAATGACTTGGTGAAATTTAGGTAGGTGAACTTGGTCGATGGTAATTTTAGTTGTTTTAAGGCACACAACCATCCTAAGCTCGAAAATGGGGCATGCAAAATGAGGTGAGAGCAACACAGCCCATTGAGAGAAAAAATGACCCGTTAGGAGCAACATAAAGGGGGGGGGTCCCTACCCACAATGGGGCATGTGTGAAAAATATGCACAACAACTCCATCCTTCTCAATCACATACACATTCTTGTACCCATCATGCTTGGCCTTTCTATCAAATTTCCAAGGTCTTTCAAGGAGTAGGTGGCACACATACATTGGAACAACATCACAAAGGATCTTATCCTTGTAAGCACCTATGTTAAACTCCACCCAAACTTTCTCATTAACAAGTACTTGCTTCCCTTTACCAAGCCATGAAATATTGTAAGGTGTTGGGTGAGGAGTCCTTTTCATCTTGATCTTTTCCACCATTTCCAATGACACTATGTTGTCAGTTGAACTGGAGTCCACTATCACCTTGCACACTTTCCCTTGAGAATTGAACGTTTTCCAGAACAAAGAATTTCTTTGAGGCGGTTTCTTGCTGGTTGGTACCTTAAGTAAGGTCCTTCTAATCATTAAACTCTCTCCAACCTCTGGTGTAGCTTGTACAAATGGTGAATACACACTCTCAACATCCTCTTCTTGGACTAGCTGATTTCTTCTTTCTCCACCATGAGAACTTACATTTTGTTTATCAGGGCACTTCCATGTAGGATGTCCATATTGATTGCAACTATATAATTTTCTAGAGAAAGTATTGTACGGGCTCTTCCATGACCATTGAATCTTCCTCTTCCATTTGAACTTCCTCCTCTAAACTTCCCCTTGCTTCACCACTTGATTCTTGGTTTCCACTTTGTTCACCTTGGTCTCTTTGTGTTGCTCCTCTACCATTAGATGTTCCTTTGCCCCTAAATTTCTTTCCTCTACCTCTTGATTTCTTTTCTTGTCTCCATCTTATCTTATCTTCTGCCTTAGTGGCCATTTGAAAGCACTCTTCTATTGTCCTAGGAGTAGTGAGGCTTATCTCATCTTGAATATTGAATCTCAGCCATTCAAGTACCTTTCTAATTTCTCCTTTTCATTCTTAGAATGACCAGACCTAATAGTTAGCTTCTGAAACTCCTTAGTATATCCTTCTACATCCATTTCTTTTTGTCTCAAATTTTGTAGTCTTCTAAACACTTGAATCTCATAATATGCTGGTAGGAATTGGCTTTTCACTTTAGCTACCATCTTATCCCAAGGACCAATCTTTTTCTTACCATTCTTTATCCTTTCTTCTTGAATATAATTCCACCATGTCAATGTTGGTCGTTTTAGCTTGGTTTTGGCAAACTTTACCTTCTTCTCCCCTTCCACCTCCTTGTATTCAAAATAGTTATCTAAGGAATCTATCCACTCTATCACCTCTTCACCACTCATCTTACCACCATACATTGGTAGTTCCATTTTTACTTCATGAGAATCTCCCTTTACAGCCTCAAGCACTCTAAAAAACTTCTTTTCCTCTGGATCCAACTCCTCTTGTGGATCTTGAATGGGGTTCCCACTCTCCCCTTCTTTCTCATCTTCAGGGTCACTCTAAATGTAGTAACCTTTCCTCTCTTTTCTCTGACTTCTAGTGCTTCCATCTTGGCTAACATAACTTCTTCAGAATCCCTCAGGGCCTTAATCTCCCTAGAAACCATTGAACCACCTTTCAAAGGCATTTTGACTACTTAAATTGACAATTTTCCTTTCTTCAATACACTTCTTACTCCCAACCGATCAAGAGCCTAAGCTTTGATACCACTTGATGCATTACAAGGGTGGATTAATCTTTAAGGGACCCAAAAAAACAAGATTCAACCATTGGTTAACTTCCTAGACTCCCACAAGTGAGATTTCCAATACTTAGTTTCCCAATCCTAGTAGGTCTCCTCCTTGACATAAGTTGGCATATCATTAAGAGAAATATATCTCTCATAGAGATCCCAACCTTTTCAAATATCCATTTGGGCATAAATTAACATATCTCAACCAAGGCATAGGTTTTTTTGGAGTGAAGGACTCAAAACAGTGCTACTACACTTTTTTGAATCAGCCTAATAGGCCACTTTTACAAAGGAAGTAGGTCAAATACTTCTTCCCAACCTCTACACTCATCACCTATACCTTAAACCAGTCAAAAATAGACACAATCAATAGTTTTTGACCACTATTAAATCCCCCAACCTACTGCCCTATTATTTATCTATGTAATCTAGCCTAACACATGAAGATGTTAGGCTAGAAACTTGCCAAAAGCTCCATGAATCTCCATACCCTACTCTACATACCTACAAGAAATGAGAAAAACACTCTTAATAACACCATTCCACCATTCCTAACTATCATACATTGGTGTAATGGTTTAAACCCTTAGGAGATAGGGTTTCTAAGCGGTATAGACTAAAATGCTTCAAATAGTCACAATGCTCGATGGAATGAGCTCACACTAGACCCAAATGAATTTTAGAACCCTGCACAAGCTTTCCCAAAATATTTCAAGTTATAAGAGTACTTTACGACTACACAGATTGAAAAACACAAAAATTTCACACTAAAACTCAGAATTAGAGCTTCCTTCACTTTTTTTATTTTCAAGATTATAGAACTCAATGCCTCATGGTCCCTGACATGACAAAATGACATGCAAAAATAATTCAATAGATATGAACACTAGATCCAAGAAAGGATTGGCCACCAACCAAACATGCAAAATTGACAAGTTGCATAAAGCAACTTTTTCCAACTCTCACCCAATTCTTGCCTAAACACCTAAATTGACTCCAAGATCAATCTAACATGCCACATGGGTCTTATTCAACCTTATTCCAATGATTACAACATAATGATCCAATAATCTAACTCTAACACCTACTATGCATTCGTAGGCCTAACAATGATAGGATTAAAATGCATTCCTAAACCTTAAAATGACAGGGATGCTCTGCACCAAAACCCTTAAACCATCTACCCTCTCCCCTATACATTAAACCCTTAAACCTAAATTCTCAACCCTCAACCCTTAATCCTCAACACTTAAACCCTAAAACCTCAACCCTTATACCCTCTACCTTATACATTAGACCCTCAACCCTAATCCTTCAACCATATACCCTAGACCCTCTACCCTCAGCCCTAAAACCTCAACCCTAAACCCTTAAACCTTCCACCCTCTACCCTCAACCCTCTACCCTCAACCCAATACCCTTAACCATCAACCCTATACCTTCAATTCTCAATCCTCTATCCTATACATTGGATCCTCAACCCTTATATATCTCTATCCCTCCCTCCTTTTCTCTCCTTCTCTCTATCTCACTTCTCCCTCCATCTCTCCCTCCATCCTTACCTCCCTCTCTACCCTAATCCCTAATCCCTCAACCCTATACCCTCAACCCTTAAAATCTTAAACACTCAACCCTCAACTCAATACCCTCTACCCTAAACCCAATACCCTCTACCATCAACACTCTACCCTCAACCCTCAAACCCTTAAACCCAAGTAAACTCTCTACAATAATACCTCAACCATCAACCCTTAATCCATCAACCCTTAAACCCTCAACTCTCAACCCTCAACCCTCTACCCTTTATCCTCTACCCTCAACCCTCAACCCTCAACCCTCAACCCTTAAACCCTAATCCCTCAACCCCTATACCCTCTATCATATACATTGGAACCTCAACCCTAATCCATCAACCCTATACCCTCAACCCTCTACCCTCAACCTTAAACCCTCAACCCTCAACCCTTAAACCCTAAACCCTTAAACCCTCTACCCTCTACCCTATACACTAAATCCTCAACCCTCAATTCTCAACCCTTAACCCTTAATCTATCAACCCTAGATAGGTAGGGAAACATAGGTGAAATACAGAGTGATTAAGGGAGAGGTAGGAAAACAAAGGGATAGGGGAAATAAATATAGGTAGAGAGGGAAGGAGATGTAGAGAGAGGAGAGATAGAGAGAAGTAGAGAGGGGAGGGAGGAACATGTAGGGAGGAGATAGAGGTGAGTGAGTGTGTGTGTGTGTGTGTGTGTGTGTGTGTGTGTGTGTGAGTGTGTGTGTGAGAGAGAGAGAGAGAGAGAGAGAGAGAGAGAGAGAGAGAGAGAGAGAGAGAGAGAGAGAGAGGGAGGGATGGAGAGGAGTGATAGAGAGTAGAGAGGGGAAGAGGTAGGGATGGAGACATAATTGAGATATAGAGTGATGAGGGAGAGGGGAGATAAAGATAAATAGAGAGGGAAGGAGATGTAGAGAGAGATGATAGATAGAGAGAAGTAGAGAGTGGAGGGATGGTGGGAGAGGAAAGGAGGAGATAGAGGTGAGTGTGTGTGAGAGAGAGAGGAAGGGAGAGAGAGAGAGATAAAGAGAGTAGATATGGAAGGGGGGAGAGATAGAGAGTAGAGAGGGAAGGAGAGACTAAGATAGAAAGAGGGGGGAGGGGGGAGGGAGAGAGTGGTAGGTAGTGGAGGGAGAGGTAGGTAGAGAGGGAAGGAGAGAGGGAGGGATAGAAGGGAGAGAGGGAATGAGGCAGAGTGAGATGGAGAGAGTGGTGAGATAGAGAATAGAGAGGTAAGGAGAGAATGAGAAATAGAGATGAAGAGAGAGAGGGAGGTTGGAGGGATGGAGAGGTAGAAAGGGATGAGTGAGACATAGAGAGGGAAGGAGGTAAAGTATGATAGAGATAGAATGGTGATTTAGAGAGGAGGGGGTGATAAGAATGGATAGAGATAATTGTGAGATAGAGAGTAGAGAGTGAGGGAGAAAGAGAGGGATGGAGAGATAGAAAGAGAGGTAGGTAGAGGAAGGGAGAGGAGAGATAGAGAGTAGAGAGGGAAAGACGTAGGGAAGGAGACATAAGTGAGATAGAAAGGGATGGAGGGAGAGGTAGGTATAGAGAGGGAAAGAGAGAGGAGAGATACAGAGTAAAGAGGGGAGGGAGGGAGATAGAGGTGTGTGTGAGAGTGAGTGTGAGAGATAATTGTTAGATAGAGAAAAAGATAAATTGAGAGAGAAAGAGGGGGTAGGGAGGGAGGGACAATAGTGAGAGAGATTGGGAGGAGAGACAAAAATAAGGAGAGGGAGGGTGAGGTCTAGAGAGGGAGGGAGAGGAGAGATAAATAGAAGTAGAGAGGGAAGGAGGGAGGGATGGAGTCTTAGCAAGGGAGATAGAGGTTTGTGTGTGTGCGAGAGAGAGAGAGAGATAGAGAGAGAGTGGTGAGATAAAGAGGGGAGAGTGAGAGGGAGGGAGAAATAATTATGAGATAGAGAGGAGAGAGTTAGAGAGAAAGAGGGGGAAGAAAGGGATAGAGAGTGAGAGAGAGATGTAGGTATAGGGAGGGAGAGGAGAGATAGAGAGTAGAGACGCAAAGAGGTAGGGAGGGAGACAAGTGAGATACAAAGTGATAGAGGGAGAGGTAGGTAAAGAGGGAGATAGAGGGAAGATAAAGATAAGTAGAGAGGGAAGGAGATGTAGAGAGAGAAGAGATAAAGAGAAGTAGAGAGGGGAGAGAGGGAGGTAGATGTAGGAAGGAGATAGAGGTGAGAGAGAGAGAGAGAGGGGAGAGAGGGAGGAAGGGAGAGAGAGGGAGTGGAGAGATAGAGAGTAGAGAGGAGAGAGTGAGAGAGAAAGACAATACAACTTGTTGACTACTAAAATTAGACCTCCTAATTACTGAAATTTGAATTGTTGATTACTAAAATTTGACTAAGTCTAAATTTTGTAAGATATTCCAAAAACCAAAATTTGCATTATAACTCCTAGAGATCTAAAACCACTCTCAAACATCCTGCCTATATACATGAAATATAAATTAAAGTATAAGAAAGTAAATTTCCATATGTAAATGTCAAATTATACTTAAAGAGTTTAGAAAAATGCATCCCAAAAGTCATTGCAAAAAGAAACAGAACTCACACTTGTTCATTCATTAAAAAATTCAAGCCATTTGGAGAGCACAATATGGCCTATTATGGGATTTTTTTGCAATGTGGCACTGAAATTGTGTCACAGATCCATGCACTTACACTTGTGTTGAATTCAGTTCTAGTGAAGCTCTGAAAAAAAATTCTATTCTTCCTAGCAGTCGCTCAACATACATAGCAACTTTATCCTTAAATTCTAAATTCACATATATAAATTCATAGGTTTGCACAATATCAGATTTCACACTTGCACACTTTCACTATACCTTCACACTATATCCTTCTATTTGTAACTCAAGATTGTTCCATATATATATATATATATATCCTATTACATTCACATAACTCAATTAGGTTGGGCTAATTGGATGTAGCCCTATTTCAATTCAAAAACATTTTTTCAGCTTCATACATGGAAATAACCTTTTTCACGCTCAAAAAATCCATGCAAAATTATGAATTAAGGTCAACACAGATCTAAAATAGATCCCTTTAACATCTGCAATACATATTAATCTTCTTAACATAATTTCAACAATAGGTCGGCCATATCTGCCTCCTACAATGATTTAATAACTAAGCCTTTACAGTCATGATTCAGAGATTGGACATCTAACCTGAATAGTCATTTTAACCATCATGAAGGTGTATTTTAATTGTCAACCTAGGGATGTGAACTTGAAATGGGTTAGCATAGTATGTGCACTAGGAACTCAAAGTATTCATCTTCATTCTACAACTAAGAAAGATTCAATACTCAAAGTAAATTGTCTGGAAAGCAACAAAGTAAATGTTGAACATCACTCAACAATTAAAGGAATTTGAACATACATGGCTGGAATTAAAATCTGAGAAACAAACATGAAACTACTCTATCTGCTTTGGTTGCAGGAACAATCACAAAATGAAATTCTAGTGGCAGTAGGAATAGTCAGTGTCAAATTCTTAACTAAGTACTAAACATAAACTAATAACTAATCTAGCTAGACTAAAGGACAAATTGCTCACCAAGTGGGCCCCCTTGGATGATTATCCTCTAAAAATAATATAAACTCAAATGCTCAAATCAGAATTTCATCTTATTCATTTGGAAATGCAAGTACAAAAGAGTAGCTTGTCTATAAATGCTAGTATATTATCAGATCATACAACATCAATAACTTAGCAACTCTTGAAGAAGGAGGATCCGAACCTTATTTATACTATCAACTAAACAAGGCAATCAATTCCCACTAACTAAGAGGATGCCAATTAGGGAAAATAGAGAAAAAAATAGAAGGGTGGTTACACATGCAGGGAATCCGATTAGACTTGCATGCCCGAACGAAGACTCAACACTGGAGTAATGCCTTTATCTGCTCAACATCATGAAAGACCAATACAACACAGTTACATGCATCTACCATGGAGAATCTCTTGTTGTCATCTTTCCGTCAAACCTTGAACAATTCCTCTGCATGAACAACTAGCGGCTACATTTCTCAATTTAGTATCCTCAAGTATGTCTACATGGCAATGTTAGTATGCAGAATAATTGCACATCTATAACCACCTTAAAGAACATTCATTAACCACATGCAAAATTAATATAGATAGTCCACATAATAGGATAATTTCATTAAAACTAGCAGAAATAGAATTAACCCCAATGTCTATGGTTTGAGGGAAACTCTATAAAAATATCAACATTTAATATCAAAGACCATGTCGAATTTAGCAAATAAATAATAGATTCTACCCAAAATTGGACCAAAAACTAGGCTCATCACTCCCTCAACCTAATTTTTTGTTGGTCCTCCAGCAAGGGAAGAGTTGTTTTTCTGTTTGGTCAAAGCTCTAAAATTTGCAACTGATAATTGTCCAATATTAGTGTTTGTTGAGCGCGAGTTAGGGTCCTAGTAGAATCCTCCCAATCTGTCAAGTCTTTTCCATCTTTGATTTTCTTCATCAATGTCATAGCAATAGAATCTAAAGTTTGGCACAGGCCACATGAGGATAGGTGGCTAAAAAGTGAAGGGAAGCCACTTTCATCCCTTTGTTCTCCCAAGTTGAATGTACCTTTCAATATTTTTTATTACTACAACATAGTTCTGGATGGAATGAGGTTCAACCTATTTCAGCTCATCAGTCAAAGTTTTCCATCTCTATGATAGATATCCTTTCATGGTTTCCTCTTTTGATGTTGTCTTTACCTCATATTCACTATAAACTGCCTCAATCCAAGGCATATTTATGTCACCATAACTAGGCTTGAAAAGAATTTTGTGCCATTCTTTATAAATATCCTTGGGGATTCTTGATTCAGCTCTAATGGTCAAGGGGATATTGGATTCCCTCTTCCTATAAGCATTATATTGCTCTCCCCAGCTAATCTCATTTTGCACCCAAGACATGAATGCTCTCAATTGGATATTTCCAATATACAACAATGGGTTCCAGTCTTGGTTTTCAGTTATATAAAAATTATGTAAATAAAATTCACATAACAAATTCTTCGTTTGAGGGGAGGCAATCCTATAAACATTGAAAAAATCAGTGGGAGTCTGAATAGAGGGATTCAAACCTAAGATACTTCTTGACCACTTAAAAGAGAGATATTTTTCCTTCAGGTGCACAACATAAACCCTTGGAGGGGTTTTTCATTCTAAAATCTATGGTACTAGGGTTGCAATGTTTTCCACCCTCTCCTTTAGAGAGGCAATATCCTCATTATTTTCTTCAATAATTTCATCCCTCTTTTGAATTTCCTTTTTCAATCTTTTCTTTTCCTTTTTCCATTCTTCCTCCCTCCTTTGTATCTCTCCCCATAAATTTAAAATTGTTGTATGTACTTAAAAATTAGGAGGGTTATGAATTCCTACAAGGGTTTTTGTCAATGGTTGCTCCCCATATAGTACCATTTGCATATATTCAGGCTATCCAACTAGCTTAGGCTGTGGAGGTACAATTTCTTCTCCCAATTCTTATTGTAGGGCCTCTTGTTCTTGTTCTTGTAGTTGCTACAAGAACTCATGATATAATTCTTGGTCTTTCTGCAGAAACTCCTGGTTTTATTCATGCTCTCGAATTTCAAATTCCTTTGCAAGGGCAGCAAGATCCCCCAGGGTCACTTTTGCTGCCTCTTCGAATACATTATTTTCTTTGACATTTTCCTGCCCCATTGGGGATTTTTTGCTCCTATGTGATGTCCATCCATGCTTAGGGTTTTCTTGGGAAGGAATATAAATAGTTGGTTTTAATTTCTTAAGAGGGCTCTCACATTTTCCTTTGGCTATAGGGTGAATAGTGCTTGCCTTTCTCTTCTTAGGACTTGGAACCTCTCTTTCCGTAGGATGTGTTTTGGATTTTCCTTTTCCTACCTCCACCTCCTTCTTTTGTGCCCTAGTTCTCATTAGGATTTCAAGTGGAACATCATCATCATTAGAATCTGATGAAGAATTTTTAGAGTGCTTTGCTTCAAAGGAACTAATCTCTATGGTCCCTTTTGTCACAGGAGGATTCATACTAGAGCCAATGCCAAAGGTTAAAGCACTAGGGGTGGATTCATCCATGCTTAATCTCCTACTAGACCTACGTGGTTGAGGTAAAGCCCTAGATTGCAGCTGCTTAGGTTAAATTGATCAACATTTATGAATTCATCCTAGGTCATTTTGGGCGCTACATCATGCAAATATTTTTCAACTAAAAATTTAATCAAGCAATGGTGGGAAATGAATTTGTCCCTACCTTTTTTAGTTTCATCCGTCATGATGGAGAGGAGGTTTTATAAGACATAGGGCACATTCATCCTCCTCCCATGCCTCATGTGACTCAAAATTTTGAAATGTATTGAATGTAGGTTTGAAAATAGACCTTCACAAGTGATGTACCTAATAATGTGGATGACCACCTACTTCCATGGCTTGAGTAGAGAGGTTCTTTTGTCACCCTATTTGTCTATACTAATTAGAGGGTCACCATGTATTGTGAATATAGCCCTAGTTGACCTGGCATCTCTAGAAATAGGGTAATTCTCACCATCAACAAGTAACCCTATAAATTATGTAATTCTTTCCTCAGTTGACACAACCTCGAACCCTTTTACTGTGGCTTTTCCTTCAAAAATTTTTTGGGCAAACTCTAGTGCAATGCCTTCATCAAAACCATTCAACTTTACCAAGTAGTCCAACTAGCCACAGTTTCTAAATTCGGCTAGGCACTGTTCATCCTACAATAAGGTATCATGAATCAAGGGCTTATTTGAAATTAGTCCACCTCCCATTGTCTGCAATCAACTGTCACTCTAAAAAATTCCCTTCCTGTAATTCTTGTTTGAAAAAAAAATATTTTTTGTAATTTAGTGTCACATCACATGTGCGAGTCATCCTTCACTTCAAATTTTAAATCAGCTAAACTAGATTTGCTGGCATAGACAAGCATGGACTGACATGTGGGCAATGTACCTGCATCTTTCCTTCCCCCCCCCAACCTAAATTTAGACATGTGTCCATACATGCGATATGGGAGTAGTTATTTGATAAGAAGTTATGAAAATTATGTGAACGTCCATAATAACATACACCGATTAAATGAATGCACTAAAAATATAATTAAGAGAGAAATTAATGTGCACATACCTGAATGTGTGGAGGATACATTGAAAAGATCATGGAGAAAGTACCGTTCACCTTTTTAGGAAATAAATTGAGAAATTAATGATGATGAAGTGGAATGATGTGAGGTGGAATGAAGTGATGGAAGAGAGAGAAAGGTGGTGACAGATGGGTGGATGGGCGGATGGGTGAAGAAATGGACTTCTAAAAAGTTAGAAGTCTTTATTATGACAAGTAAATAACTTAATTATCTAGAAGGAGGGACACTAGGTCCACTTCCTTCGGTTTTAGGAAGCTCGGGTGATGAATTGTTGTAGGAACTCTTCTTTGGAAGTTGTCTTGTGATACAATATTAGATGATGACCATTGACTACTAACTTGAATTTGAAAGGGTAAATGGTGGTGAGCTAAACAAATCCATTGGGAAAGACCTCAACAACTTTATATGGTCCTACCCACCTTGGCTGCAATTTTTCTGCATTGTTCTGATATCGTGAGTCATAAAGCAATGCCCAGTCACCTGGCTGAATTTTCTTCTCTTTGATAAATTTTTCATGCCATTTGATTCTTTGATTCTACATGACCTCAGTGTGGTGCAATGTTGTCTTCCTCATCTCATCTAAAGCATTCAACCACATGATTCTTTCTTTTTGTGCCTCAGAAATATCCATCCCCAACTCTACTGTAGTCCTCAGAGTCTTATGCTCAAACTCAATGGGAATTATAGTTGTCTTCCCATACAGTATCTCAAATGGAGTGAAGCCTATAGTTATTTTCCAGATGGTTCTATAGGCCCAAACTACTTATGATAATATGTTTTCCCAATCCTTTCTGTGAGTAGCCACTGTTTTTGTTAGAATGGCTTCAATTTCTCTATTGGTCACCTCAACTTGTCCATTAGCCTGAGGGTGATAAGGAGTATAAGTTTTATGCCTTATGTTATATTCATTGACTAGTGTTGTAACAAATGTTGAGGTAAAATGAGCTCCTTGATTAGTTACTATTTCTCTTGGGACTCCATATCGTGTTAAAATTTCTTCATAAATAAATTTTGCAACCTTGTTATCTCTTGCATGTTTCATGGCCTTGACTTATACCCACTTAGTTACATAATCAGTGCATACCAAAATATAAGACTTACCTTTTTATGGGGGATCAATGGGTCCTGCAAAATCCAATCCCCACTTGTCAAAGGTAGTGACTACTACTTGGGGATAGAGTGGCATCTCATTTGATTTTCTTGGTCAGCCCATTCTTTGGCACCTATCACATTTCTTTGTATATCTTCCTGCATCCTTGTGGGGTGTAGGCCAATAGTATCATGTGTTCAAAATATTCATTATTTTCCTTTTGTCTATAAAATTCCCTCCACAGGGTTCATCATGATATGCATGCAAAATTTCATATGTATCATCTTCCCTCACACATCTTCTAATAGCATGATCTGGTCCAGCATAGAACAAGCATCCAAAAATCCATGAAAAAGGAAAATATTTTTCAATGAGCACTCTTCTCTCTTTTGGAGAGAAGTGAGGAGGAAACCTCCCTGTCACTAGGTAATTAGCTATGTCAACATACTAGGGTGTGTGCACACTAATGGAAAATAGATGCTCATTAGGAAAGGAGTCATCTATGGCTTGATTGTCTTCCGATGTGGTAATTCTTGATAGAAAATCTACAACAACATTGGCCTTCCCTAGTTTGTCCACAATGGTTATGTCAAACTCTTGCATCAACAAAAACGATTTGGCTAACCTTCTTGAGATTAGGGGTTTATTCATGAGATATCTAATGGCTACATGATCGGTGTGCATAAAGATCTAGTAGCTTGTTATGTAGTGCCTAAATTTGTTCAGGGTGTAGATCACTGCCAACATTTATTTTTAGGTTACTGTATAATTGAATTAAACTCCTTGTAAGATTTTTTAGACAAAATAAATAGCATTTTCAATGGCTCCTTCTTTTTGTCCTAAGACTGCTCCTATAGCATAGTCTAATGCATCTATATGGATGTGAAAAGGAATTTCCCAATTAGGTCCCTTAAGTATAGGAGCATGAGTCAAAGCTGCCTTCAAGTCAGAAAATGCTTTGGCGCAATCTTTTGTCCATTCAAATTCAACATATTTGGTTAGGAGTGTATACAATGGTGCTCCTATTTTTGTGAAGTCTTTGATGAAATTATTATAATATCCTGCATGTCCCAAGAAACTAACATGATTTTGTTTTGCAGGTGTAGGCAGATTAGTAATTACCTCAATTTTTGTAGGATCTACTTGAATTTCTTGGTGGGAAATGTAGTGGCCAAGGACTACACATTCTTGCATCATCATGAATCACTTCTCACTATTTAAAGATATATTTTAGTCTTCACATCTCTGTAGTACTTTCCTGATATTTTCCAATGCTTCATCAAAATCAACACCATAGGTGGTAAAGTCATCCATATAGATTTCCATGCAGTCAAGGGAGATGTCTAAAAATATGTTGATGACTGCTCTTTGAAAAGTTGCAGATGTGTTGCATAAACCAAAGGGAAGTATTGAATAGGAATATGTCCCCCATGGACATGTGAAGGTTGTATTCTCCTAGTCCTTAGGTACAATTTAGATTTGATTGTAGCCACTGAATCTACCTAGAGAAGAGAAGTATTGCTTTCCTGCAAGTGAGTCTAGGACTTGATCTACAAAAGGCAAGGGAAAAATGGTCTTTCTTAGTAGCAGCATTGAGTTCCCTATAGTCAATAAAAACTCACCATTTTCCTCCCTTCTTGGGCACAATCACAAATGGAGACACCCACTGGTTGTATGAAATGGGATAGATAAATCCTGCATCTAACAACTTTTTCAGCTCTATTTTGACAATTTATCTCAATATAGGGTTGATTCTTTTGTGTGGCTTCCTTATCGATTGACAATCATATTTGATATATATCCTATGGGTGCAAATATTAGGGTCTATTCCTTTCATATAATCCCATGCAAATGTGTGCTACTCGGCCTTGAATAAATTCATGATCAATGATAGTTGTTGTTCTCCTCCCAGTTCGTTGTTAATATTCAAATATTTTCCTTTGGACACCTATACTTGTGTAGTTAACTCTATCATAGTTGTTTCATTAATACATGGTACCTTAAGTTCATATGGAAACATTGTGTGGAACATACTTTTTACTGTAGGAAGTTTTTCTACTGAAAGAGTGGTTGCAAGAAGAGTGGCTACAGGAAGTTTGTCTATAGAAATAGTGGTTGTAGGAAGATCAGGCAGAGTAGGAAGAAGTGTCTTCACGGGATCAACATAAGTAGACACATGAGAGGGTGATACCTCCTCTACCTCACAATGGTTCTTAAATATATTAGATAACACTTCATCTTTATCTTGAAGCTGCAGGAGAGGAATTCTACCTAACATCATAAGCTACACCACAAAGCTAACTTCCTCGGACTCTTCACCTACATGTGGCCATAATAGATTATCCTCATCATGGGATGGATGAGTAGGAGGATAAAGAACAATATTTTTGGTGTTCTTGCCACCAGAAATGGTCATGTCACCTAACCAAAATCCAATATAAGTATCTGTTGTTGCTAACCATGGCCTTCCAAGGATAATAGGATACCCTACCTAGTATATTTTTAGGAGAAAAAATCATAAATCCAGTTGGATACTCCCAAGAGTCTAGAATCACCACAAGGTCCTCTACTATGCCATTGGGCTTAATAGTGGAACTATCAACAAGCTAGAGGATAGTAGGAGTGGATCTCATACTTACAATGCTTAGTTGTTGTAGGATGTCTTTAGTCATCACATTTATTGTTGCACCCAAGTCAATCAAAACATTATTTATGTTATCCCATTTATAATAACTTCAACAACATGACTACATGTATCATTGTACTTGGGGATAGTTACTTTTCTAAGCATGATGTCTTCCAACTATCCCACTACATGAACTATATTTGGGTCTTTCTTTTTCCTGCCTAACTTCTTGAGACATGCTTCTTTGATTGATTTTCCATATATAGGAACATATTTTATGGCATGGAATAGGTGTATCTGGAAACATATATGCTTTAGATGGTATAGAATGTCACAAGTGGTATCCTTCATTCTTTTCTTTTGTTTGACAGTTTTCAACCTCTCAGGAAATGGTGGTTTACATTCAGTTTACTTGACTAGGACTGGTTTAGGATTTTTAGGTGCACCAGGATGAATGGGAACATCCGGAGGTTGTTCTTCTTCCATAGGAAGCTCAATGATGATGGGTGTGGAAGGGGTTGGAAAAGTAGTTCCCGAATGCAAATGTATGCCACTTAAACTCACAACATATATAGGGATTTGATTTGGATCAACAGAGTATACATGTTATTGTTGTGGTTTATTATTTGGGTTAGGTGTGGGTTGAGCTTGTAATTGAGTGAGTTTATGTGCATTTACATTGGGATTATTAGGGGGGGGCATTATAGCAGGTTGTTGGGGTTGAGAAGGTGGCTGCATGCAACTGGTTTTCTGGTTTGGCCATTTTTGTCCACCTCTCCATTGAGATGTTTGTTGCCGGTTTCCTAAAGGTGGCTGCCAAGGTCCTTGAAACTACTACAAATTCCCCTGAGGTTTCTACCACTGACGTGAAGAATTTTGATAATTGGTACAAGTATTTGGAGGGCTACTCCAAGACTATGGTGGATATCCTCCATAATTGGATGGACATGTGGGCTACCATGAGTTACCAAATGAATAAGAATTAAAATCTGGCCCAATAAAAGATAGTGGATCTGGTGGCATACCTTGTCTTGGAGCCCATGGCCTTCTCTGTGCAACAAAGTAGACTTGATATTACTTAGTTTGAATTGGTTTGATATCAAGTGGAATATGTTTTCTATCAATGTTAGCTATCATCTTGCATCTACAGTCCCTCTTCTTTTTCTGCAATGAGGACAATATTTTGTTAGCATTGCCTCTGCCTCCTCATGTTTCTTCTTGGCCTAAAGTGTATCCAACTGAGTAGCTATATTTGTTATGATATCCTACTTGAAATCTTCCAGAAAATAAGTAATCTCCATCCTTAAAACTCCACTGGTGGATGACTTACCCATAGAGGATTGGTAAGATCTCCCTTTCTTTGAAGTTGCCCTAGAATAGTTCTAGCATATCTTCTTGTTATCCTCCCAAGGAACTTGAGTGATATATCCTGCTACAATCAGGTCCAAGGCATCAGTGCAACTTTCATTAATTCCTCTTAAGAAAAACAACTTTTGTGAGTCTTCATTGAGTGTATGGTGTGGAGATGTTTTGCAGAGAAAATATAAATCTTGAAATGAAATCTTCTAGGCTCTCATCTTCCTTTTGCTACATTATGAAAATGCCATCTCCTCTCATATCACTGCCCCTACAATAATCTTTGTATTTCTCAACGAAATTTTTCTTTATGTCCTCCCAAGTCTCCATAGTATCTTTTCTGAGGCTCATAAACCATCTCAATGCAACTTCTTTCAAACTGGTAGGAAATAACTTAAGTTTGTGGGTATCAATGGTATAGTCATAACTTCTGCAGAATATATCAAAGACAAACAAGAATGTATGAGGATCTTCTTCGACAAGTATATAGAACTTAGGAAAGACTGAAGCAAGGATATTTTTGAGGTTGTCTACTTTATTCTGATGAGCAATGGGGAAAGGAAAATTTGGTTGGTTCTTCCTATTAGGCATGTTTCCATTTGCATCACCCATGTCTGCTTGATGAAGTTCCAAAGTAGAGGGTTCTTCAACTGGATTTTGATCTTCAAGGGAAACTTCAGAACTAGTTAAGTCAAGAAATGTATCAACAAAGGGGTGTGGCTCTTCTTATTCCTCCTTTTTGGGTAGATTTGGAAGCTCTACTAGCTGAAATGGTTCTAGATTATTAGGAAGGAATCTCCCATAAGCATCTCTTCTTCTTCTATGCATGCGGTATCAACTCAACATCAACCAAATCACAAAAATAATTGGTGAAAGAATAGTGGATTATAACTTCTAAATACTAAGAACAAATTCCAAAAATACTACAACAGAAAAAACTAGCAATGACTCCAAAGAAATCCCTAGTTTGACATCATCCTTGATAATGACACCAAAAATGTCGGCATCCTACAATGATTTAATAACTAAGCCTTTATAGCCATGATTTAGAGATTGGACATCTAACCCAAATATCCATTTTAACCATCATGAAGGTGCATTTAAATTGTCAACCCATGGACGTGAACTTGAAATGGGTTAGCACAGTATGTGCACTAGGAACTCAAAGTAGTCATCTTCATTCTACAACTAAGAAAGATTCAATACTTAAAGTAAATTGCATGGAAAGGAAAAAATTAAATGTTGAACATCACTCAATAATTAAACTAAGTTGAACATGAATGGAAAGAATTAAAATTTGAGCAACAAAAAAGAAACTACTTTGTCCGCTTTGGCTACAGGACCAGTCACAGATTGAAATTCTAGTGGTTGTAGGAATAGTCAATGCCATATTATTAACTAAGTACTAAACATAAACTAATAACTAATATAGCTAGACTAAAGGATAGATTTCTCACCAAGTGGGACCACTTAGATGAGTATCCTCTAAATCTAATATAAAATCAAATGCTCAACTCAAAATTTCATCTTATTCATTGGGAAATGCAAGTACAAAAGAGTAGCTTGTCTATAAATGCTAGTATATTATCAGATCATACAACATCAATAACTTAGAAACTCTTGAAGAAGGAGGATCTAAAACTTATTTATACTATCAACTAAACAAGGCAATCAACTCCCACTAACTAAGATGACACCATTTAGGGAAAACAGAGAAAAGAATAGAAGGGCGGTCACACATGCAGGGAATCCAGTTAGACATGCATGTCCAAATGCAAAGTCAACATTGTAGTAATGCCTGCATCTTCTCAACATCATGAAAGACCAATACAAGAAGGTTACATGCGGCTGATATGGGGAATCTCGTGTCATCGTCCTTCAGTTGACCCTTGAACGATTCCTCTACATGACCAGCTGGCGACTACATTTCTCAATTTAGTATCCTCAAGTATGTATGCATGACAATGTTAGTACACATAATAATTTCACATCTATAACCACCTTAAAGAGCATTCATTAACCACATGCAAAATTAATATAGTTAGTCCACATAATAGGCTAATGTCATTAAAACTGGCATAAATATAATTAAACCCAATGTCTATGGTTTGAGGGAAAATCTATAAAAGTATCAACATTTAATATCAAAGTCCATGCCAAATTTAGCAAATAAACTATAGATTCTACCCAAAATTGGAACAAAAACTAGGCTCATTAGGCTAGGGATTAGACTTAACCACAAAATAAGCCAATCCATCCAACATCGTTCATCCATGTAAAGATAAAATAAATCACCATCTGGAATATATGTAGAATTTGATACTTGTAAACCTTCTCCCAAAATTGTATAGTCTGAAACCAAATATCGGAGGAATGCAGAATAGATAATACTTACCAATTTGTGTTGTAAAAGCCAGAATATAGTTTTCCGATCTTCTGTCATTTGTAAATTTTAGCCAGATTAACCAAAATTTCTGAAACTTTGAACATAAATGTATTGATTAGTCCCAAGCAACATAATGTAACCACATAAGTCAATCTCCGAACATGAGTGAATCCAAACCAAATTATCGGATTGAGATGACACAAACCATATTAGCTAGAATTGTCAACAAACATTGTTGGCATCAATGACAACACAACAAAGGGTTCCTTCTTCATTCTTTGAGTAAAGTGTTCTCCATGTATATCCATTATCATAATTTTTTATTATTTGTACACTTTAAATTTATACTTTCACTATTATTGTTCACCAATTTTTTTAATATTTGGTATTAGAGCTAATGATTTTGATTGGAGAGGGATTCATTTCTAAAAGTCTTGTGTAGATTTGTGTTCTCTTTTATTGGGTTTTGTATATTTATTGTGGTGGAAACCATGTCCAACACATCTTACTAAAAAACTATAATTTAAATAGTTTTAGTACAAGTTGTGGAAGTTGAAAGTGGATGATGTCTTGAAATAAAAGGATTAATAAAAAATTATAGCAAAGAAAGGAAGAATTACATGAATACATTGAATATTTTGGGACAATAAGGCTTGATGAACCATATGATTATGTCTTTTATATTTCATCCTCTTGAATGTATTAGAGAAGATCACACATTTACATTATAGAAGAGAATGGATAATATTTATCAAAATTAAATTTTGACTAATAAATTATATCTCAAAAGAAATTTATAATCTTTAACACTAAAGGAAGGGGTTTCTATTGTAGAAATCTTTAATGCCTTCAATTTTATTAAATGAGTTAGCTAGGTTCAAATCATAGATGTTAAACTTCATGTTTAGGAGATAATTAATACTATATCTTTTTTATTTTCTTGAAACTTGTGAAAGCATACTTATTTCTATTAGTCATAGTAGTGTAAAGTCAATGATTGGCTTCCTACTACCTTGTTTTTTAAGGACTTAAGAAAAATAAATGGATGGGGACATGAACAAAGGTGGATAGGTCTAAAGGAAAAAAAATTAAATCAAAATATAGTTCCAAGTCTAAAGGATGGTCAAAAAAACCTAGGTAGATTAGAGTAATGTGTTGGAACTATGGAAGGAGATGGCATGTTAAGGAGGAATACAAAAATAAGAAAAAAATATTTCATGATTCCTCTAAATAAAGTTATTCTCATGGTGGTGATAATGATCTATTATTTATTTCACCTAGTGTTACTATTCATAAACCTCGACTCATTGATTCATGTTGTTCCTATCATATGAATCCTCACAATGAGTGGCTCTCATCTTACTAAGATTACGATGGAAGATATGTTTTTCTTTAGTAACAATAGTTCACATGATATTCTTGATAAGATGAAGATACATAGTTTTGTTTCAATGATGGGAGGGTTAAAAATGTCAATAATATTTTGCACATTCTAGGAATTCTGAGAAATATACCATTTATTTCCAAATTGAATGATTTTAGAGTGCACATGACAATTGAAAATTTTGGATGCAAGTTTGTATGAGGGAATTTAATGTACATGAAGATAATGCATGGGATTTTTATTAGGCTAGATGCCTCCATATTTGTAAACATAATTCACTCTTTTGAAAATACATGTATATTGTGGCACTAATATTTGGGCCATCTTGATGAAAATTTTCTTTAGACCTCAAGATTAATATTCATAGATGGTAATAAATAGATGTTTGATTATTTTTTCTTACCTTGATGAAGAATTTAATTTTTATGAGAATTGTGTGTTTGTTAACTGCTTAGCAGAAAAAGCGACACACTATAAAATGTGTAAGGGAATCAAGAGTATGATTTCTCTCTTGAAAGGATATTGAAGATCTCCCTAATGTCTCTTTAGGTTTTCGTTTGACAAAATTGTATGATAATTATAGTCATACATTGAAATGAAAAGATTAGGCCCCTTTATGGTAGTCCATGATATTGTAGTATATCATAATTTGAAAAATAGTCAAATAGAAACTTTGCAAGATATACACGTAGACCACCCTCGTGGTTAGAGAGGAATTACAAAAATGTTGTAGGTTAAATTTATGCATCCGTTGAATATTAGGAGTGGATCTCCATCATTGTATCCATTAATAAGAAACCTAAAGGAGTTTGGATCTCAAATATTGTAGATACCACAACAAAGCATGTCCTGAGGATGATTTTCCACTGCCCAATATTGAAATCATCGTCAAACTTATAAAAGACACAAGATTATTTTCTTCATGTATAGTTTAATTGGTTATATATTTAAATTTAGATCACCCTTAAAGATCACCATAAAATATACTTTAATACTCCTTGGGGAATATTCTATTATTAGGTTATGTTGTTTGGGTTGAAATGAAAGGGCAACATTGTATATCTTGAGCCAAAAATAATAGTGCAAATTAAATTCTTAACTTTGCACAAATAATTATTATTTTCAAGGTCAGGTGGGTAGTCAAAGAGTGCAATAAAATGAGAAGCACCAACCATTGGTAAGCACTCCTCTAAAATTATTAATCCCAATTTGCAAGATCACAACTCAAGAGCTAAATTAGAATAAGGGTGATGAGGAAAACAAGATGTGTAAAAAGGACTTATATAATTCCCAATCTTTTGAATTTTAGATTACATCATGCATGTAATCTAAAATATCTTAAAATGTTAATTTTTTCTCTCAAAATATTGGAATAGGGTTTTATCTCCTATTTTCAATAGGTATAATCAGACCCCACCTCTTATGACACCTACACTACTAGAAATTAATGAGAAATAGCTGTTCAAAATTATCAGGTCATTAGTTATGGATAGTAGTAGTAGTGTTGAGGATTAGTGCAGGATCATGGGGGTCAAAACTAGGCCCTTAAGTAGTAATGAAAATTCAAAAAACCAGAGTTAGACAACTTGACATAAAAAAAGAAGTTATTAACATAATTTGAAAAATATGCAATAATATAATAATTAGAAAATTGAATGTAGTTTCTAAGATACTATTCCTTTCTTGGAGAAAAGTAAATCTATTTGGTGAAAATTTGAAATTTCAAATTAGTAGTATTAAATTTTCAGGATAAAATAAAAAGCAAGTGTATGTTTGACAAACCTAAGTACAAGAAAAAAAAATTATTTGAAACTTTCAATATAAGTAGAGGAAACATGTCTGTATGTGCCACATATTTTTTTGTAATTTTTTGTAAGTAAATAATTAGTTATGATTTTTCATTAAAACTTGTTTGTCTAACCATCATAACTTGGTCAAAAATTTATGAAATTCAATTTTTCTTTTTTTATCCTATAGTGTGGGAAGCATAGAATGTGTTGCATCTTTTGGATTCAAAAAAAGTGAAATCTTTTAAGAATTATAGATTTTTTCAATCAACCGATCAATGAGGACTTTAGTCAGAACGTATGTATAAAATCAATAATAATAATTTTTTTTAGACTACAAGAATTAGTCAAGTATTTGTCCCCCTATAAATTGTGGTGCACCTAGTAAATATTTTTCACGTGACCGGTGATGTTGGCATGACACGCCCTTTGGTACCATGCAAATAGTGGGGAGACTAGACCTCGTGACATCTTTCCTGCAACAAGATTCTATAGCCAATCGAGCTAGGCCCACCACCCCATAATAAAATTCTCTATTTAATTCCAAATAAAACATATCCTATATTTTTGGAAAGCTAAAAAATTTCTCAATAAACCCTTTTTGTTTCATCAAATTCAGATAAAAAAAAGTTTTCATCCACTTTTCTGTCATATCGCCACTTTTTGGACCCACATGATCCCGCATTCACCCTCGAAGTTGTCTTAAGTAAAATGACCATCCCTCAAAAAAATCCATGTCTTCTCAATTAGGTTAATGTGGGCAAGAATGTTATATATTTTCAGAATGAAGAGATAATTCAGTTTAGTAAGTGTAATATATGTCTTGTGAATACACAACACCTATTTAATGAAGACACTTTATTGGTGAATTCAAAGTAGTATGGAAATGATAAGATATTAATGTTGTTAGACTCTAACAGTTTTGGTGAATCAAATTTATTGGGTTTAAAGGATTTTCTAGATTAGGGAAATTTGGAAGACCTAGCAAAAAATATTCTTATAAAGGTGGGTTCTCAAATAATCGATGAAATATCAAAAGAAGTGTCTAGGGAAGATTTTATTTATCTAAAAATATTTCCATTTATCAAACTCCAAGTACCCAACCTCTCAAGAAAAAAACCTCATGGAAAAAGGGACTAAATCACATACTGAAGATTTAGGAAGAGATAGAGGTAAGTGTTTAGTCAACCTTGGATAGTAGTATCATTGTTGCTTCAAATAAGCAGCCAAGGTGGAAGAGATCTTGTTGCTCTCATCGAGTTGAATGAAATTATTATCATGGAATGTTAGGGGCATCAATTCTCCTATCAAGAGGGCTCAAATAAAACATTATTTAGATGTTTATGGAGTGGATATAATATTATTTCAAGAGTCAAAATTTTTTGAAAGCATGTTTGATACATCAATTAAAATGTGGTCAAAATAGAAACCAAGTCATTCACCTACTCAAGGGGTGTTAGGTGGTTTAATTAATTTATGGAATACAAATTCATTTAGTATTGAATGTGTTGCAAATGAAAGAAATTGGCAATTAATGAATGTTGCACATTTTGATTTAAGTTTTTGGTTACTAAATGCGTATGGTCCATCAACTTTAGTTGGCAAGAAACTCTTATGGGATAGTTTAAATCAAATTTTGAACTAGTTGGGGAAGGAGAAAGTAATTTTAGCAGGGGAATTTAATGGAATAATATATCTTTAGGAAAGGAAAGGAGGTGTTAATCCCCCACAAAAAAATACGAAAGATTCTTCTTCTTTTATTTAAGATAATGCACTTCTTCATATTTTACTTGCTAATGGTAAGTACACATAGAAAAGAGAAATAAAGAAATTTCTATAGATTACAGAGCATCTGGATAAATTTTTATCATCCCTAGATTGGGTGGTAGATGATCAATCTCTCTCATTAGAAATTTTTCCATTGATAGGTTCAAATCACTTTGCAATTTCATTGAGTATAACAACAAAAAATCCTAGACGAAAAGGGAGATCTTCATTTAAGTTTGGAGAAATGTGGTTTTTCCACCTTGATTTTCTTCCACTCATTAAGAAATGGTGTAAAATTCTCCATTTTCCTCAGGTTCAATAATGTTTCAACCGCGTAAGAAACTCTTGTTCATTAAGCATAAAATAAGGTTATGGAATGCTCATGTTTTCAAAAACATTTTTGTTCAAAAGGAAAGGGTGTACAAGCAGCTACTAGAGATAAATAACCACATTATTTCCAAAGGGTTGGATGCAACATCCTTTGAACAATATGAAAAATTACAAGAAGAATAGACTGAATTATTAGCAAGGGAGGAAGTGTATTGGAGACAAAAGTCAAGAGAAAATTGGCTTAAAGAGGGTGATAGAAACACTAAAAATTTTCACATTTCAAGTCAACCAAAAAGAGATAAAAACACAATCTTTTCAATATAGGATAGTACTTTAGGGGTAACTCTAATGAAATAATAGGGCACACAAAATGGAGGCATCAAATTATTTGCCAAACTCATATCTACTCCTATGTTGCAATTGCCATAGATTACCGGGGAGGGACACAAATTATTAGAAGCCATCCCTCATTAGATTCACCAGGAGGATAATGAGAATCTAATGAAAAAAATTTACTTTACAAGAAGTTAAAATTATGGTTTTTTCCATGCCAACTGATAAGGCTCCAGGTCCATATGGGTTCACATCCTTTTTTTTAGAAATGTTGGGATTTTATTCGTGCTGATCTTCTATAGGCCATGGAAGAATCAATAAAATTAGGGACCATTCACAAGAAATTCAACTTTAACTCATTTGGAAATAATTCCAAAAGTTAAGGACCCTAAATCATTTTCTAATTTCAGGCCTATATCTGTATGTAATATAGTGTACAATATCTTAAAAGGAAACTCTTTTGAGACTTCTTTAAAAAAAAAAGGTGCAATGCACCCATATTATTAGGGGTAAACGCTTTTGATCGGAGCTATGAATTGAGTACAAGAAACCACAAGAAACAACCAAACCCGTGAGGGCATTGGCCTAGTGAAGGCACAAGGCCTGCAAGCACTTTGGCCCAGTGAGGGTTTGAACCCTGGTGGCCATCACTACAACCAAGCAACTTGACCACCGAACCAGGCCCTTATCGGCAACTCATTTGAGACTTCACCCCCTTATATTAGAAATAATTTTAGAGGAGCAAGGTGGATTTATTTCGAGGGAAATGACAAAAGGGCATTAGTTGCACATGAGGTTTTGAACTCCATAAATTCTAATAATTTTTCATCCTTTATAATCAAGCTGGATATGATGAAGGCATATGATAGAGTAGACTGGTCTTGTAGACATTGAAAAAATGTCCTATGCTTGTGAACCTTATTTTTCACCATCAATTTCCCTTCTTCCCCTACATAATTAAATAATTTTAATTATTTGATTATGGTTTAAACTCATATTTCTTCTATTAATTAAATAATTTTAATTATTTAATCAATTCACTTTTCCCTTTTCTTTTTCCTTTTGATTAATTAAATATTTATTTAATTACGTCACTAATATTCCTTTGTCTCTATAATTAAATAAATATTATTCATTTTCACTTTTCTACTATAATTAAATAATTATTATTAATTTTTTAATTATTCATTATCCTTTTCTTCCATAATTAAATAAATTCTATTTATTTAATTATTTCTCACTTTTCCCTTCCCTATTAAATAATTTTTTAATTATTTAATAACTTATCTTTTTCCTACACTTTTTAATGAGAATATTGTTTCCAATTATTTTATTTAGAAAGTCAGCTTTTCCCTCCACTATTAAATAATTATTTTAATTATTTAGTAACTTGTCTTTTTCCTCCACTTTTTAATGAGATAATTGTTTCCAATTATTTTAAAAAGTTAGATTTTCCCCTCTTCTTCTATAATTAAATAATTTCTTTTATTATTTAATCATTCACTTTCCCTTTTATTATTTAATCCTTTGTTTGTAGGGTTTTGTTTTTCTTTGATTAAAATAGGAGCATTTTTGTTTTCTTTTAACAAACCTCATTGGGATTTAAAATGAACCACAATCATGCATCTTACTTTCATTGGGCTTAAAATGAACCACAATCTGCATTTTCACATCATTGGCTTAAAATGAACACAATCTGCATTTTCACATCATTGGCTTAAAATGAACACAAATTTCATTCACACTCATTTGGTTTAAAAAGAACACAAATTGCATCCTTCACTCGTTTTATTTTAAAAAGAACAACAAATTGCATTTTACACTCATTGGGATTAAAAAAAACACAACTTGCATGTTTTTGTATTCTTAAGTAGGAAAATTTTGATTTGGGCTAATTAATGAAAAACTGTCTACTGTGTTTGATGCACTTGCACACTATTTGTAGTAGATCCCATAGGTTTTAGTGAGAGTATCCTCTCCCCTTGTGCTTCATGTGATCTTGGGTGAACAAAAATCATTGCATCTTATTTTCTTTTGTAGTTGGGCATGCCTAAGAGACACATCCTAACAGAGAACTCAAAGGTGACCTAAAGAGGTTTTTCCCTTGGGCCTCTATATAAAAGGATTAGACAAGAGTCAAGTCCAAACTACCATTATCCTTTTCCTTATAGTTTCGACTAGAATGAGGAGGTACCTTTGTGTATAAGTTCCCCTAGTAAGGTTGGTTAAAGGATTTAGTGGCTTGTTGAATGCTCGTGAGGTGGTAAGTTCCCAAGTTGTGACTAAACACCATTTAGTAGCCACCCTTATTGATTGGATTATTATTGGTGTCACTCACAGTGCAAGGGATGCACCATCACACCTTGAAAGTTACTCACCATATGAACTCCCTTGAGTTGAGATAGAAATACTTGGCTTAGCATAAGCTACTTGTTTAATTCTAGCTTTTAGAGGAGGGTGATTTGGATTATCAGGCTCCATTCAAGGAGGCCCCTATCCATCCTCTCTTGAAAAGACAAAGTGTTATGGGGTTCCTACACTTTTTTCAAAGGAGCTTCCAAGTTGTGGGCTTGAGATTCATGTCATTGGCCTTGACCTTAGGGATAATAAGTGCTTGAATGTTTTTTATATGTGTTTATTCTAGTGAAAATTGGGGTGAATAACCTCTAAACATACACATGAGAAATACCAAAATTATCACAAAGTCAGCAGCCCATTTTTTCTTCAGAGTGTTTTATGTGTTTTCAAAGTGTCTTCATTCATAATTCCACATTTTCCCAAAATTAAAACCATTTGAAAACATCAAATTTAAAAATAACAAACAATGAACCACATCTATGAAATAGTGAGCCACAATTACCTAATATTAGAATTAAAACAAAATCTTTGTCCAATCTCAGTCCTAATCACATTAAGAATGTGACCATAATCCTTTGATCATAGACTTGCATGGTCCTTTCCATTGCATCCATTTAGGTTGCATTACATCACTTAGTTAGGTCGCATTGTCATCCTTAGTTCATCTTTAGGCTTTTCTTAGGTTGCATATACCTTTTAGATTTCAGACATAGGAAGCTTATCAAACCTTTGGATAGCCCATGGTCACTTATTTAGATTATCATTGACCTTATATATCAATTTATCTATCATCATCATCATCATCATCATCGAGTCTCAAACTTATGTCTATTTTAGACTCACTTTGTCAAAACATCATCCTTTCAATATTGGTCCTCTTAAGGTCTTGATAATCAGGTTTTTTTACCTTGGATTACCATAACATGGTTGGAATCCTTTTTCTTATGTGTAAAAGAGCATATCCTTAGTGTCATTTTATTGAAATTCACAAGACAACTGAGAGGGGGGGGTGTGAATCAGTTGTATCAAATTTCTCTACTTCTAACCTTAATCAATTCCACTTTAACTCAGTCTATTATTAAGTGTAAACATGAAATGAAAATAACAAAAATCAAACACCAGAGACACTAGATTTATGTAGAAAACCCAATGAGGAAAAAATCACAATGAGGATTAGCTCACAATATAGTACTAATGCAATACCGGATACAAAGAGTCAGTACTTGTAGTAGGACTCATTATCTAGAAGGAGGATCACTACCTACATAAAAATAAAAGATAAATTAAGATCCAACACAAAGGTTCCACACATTCGCATCTTGATCAGAAGATTGCAGACACCATCAACTCACTACTTTAAGGAATCTAACACATCAAAGTATTGTTACCTTGATTCGCTCTTATACACTCTAATTTTCATATTTGTTCACACACTTCACTTTCTTGTTCTTCAATTCATAACATCTTGATTTTCTTTTATACCATCTTCAACACTAGAAGCATTCTCCAAGGTTGGCTAAACATCCTTCAATTTAAAAATTCAAATTAGGTCAACTACTCAACATTCCCATCGTGGATAAGAATGAGAGAGGATCGATTACACATTTAATTAGGAACCAAAAAAAATCTTGGATCAATTACATGCTTCCTTAGTTTGATGAAAAATCTTAATGTAACATGTAGACAACAAGTCGACTAAACCTAATTAAAACACCAATGATCTTTGAAGTACGTGCATCTCCAGCAAGATGATCACATGTGGATCACTCAACATTCTTCACTAGACATTTAACATCTTTAAGAAACCTTTAGTTACATCCAAAACAACTACAAAAATATTCATGCACAAAATATTCTTCAATAGTCCAACCAGACCAACCATCAACACACAGGAGCTCTGGAGCAAGTCTTCCAGAGCAGCCAATCACAAGTGTGCTTGTTACAACATAGAGAAAATCAATATGAGTCATCGCCTAGATTTTCAAGATTTAAAACAAAACACCAGAAGAATGCAGAGCCAAAACATTTCTCCCAGTCCATGAACAAATAGCTCTGTTAACCTAGTTCACATATTGGTGAACATATCTTCCACTCTCCATCAATCCAAAAGCTAAAAATTAAGATATATTATCCATTGAATTTCATGAACAATACCACAGATCCGCACAAGCATAGGATCAACATAGAAGAAATGCATAGAACAATAGTAGAGCACACTCATAAAACACACTCAACACTACCTTCAATATTTATTAAATTTTCTCAAAAGAACTCGGCAAAAAAACACACTACATAAAATATAGCTCCATTTACTCTAAACACTTCTATAGTATCTTAACTATACAAGTATCGTCTACAATCAACTTGAACTATGTTGACATGAAAGACAACAATAATGACAACACCACCAAACACATCCATAGTTGCAAAAATATCCTCCTTTTTCATTGATGGCAACACATGATGTGAAAACCATCAAAGATGACATACACAATCTTCTTCTTCTTTTGTTCTCTTCTCCTTACAAGACTCTTTCTCCCTTTTCAACTTTTTCACATGAATTTCTCTCCCCCTTTGACATCAATGGAAAAGGAATTTTTTTTAAGAAAACACTTTCCATATAAATCTTTGATCACTCCCCTTAGGAGTGCACCCACATCACATACTGCAACAATGGACCTCTCTTCTCCCCCTAAGGTGTAGACCATAATCATCAGTCTAGATCAAAAGAATCTATGAATCCACTGGATTGATGCACCTCCATATGCACCTAGTTCAAGGAAGGAGGGGTAGTAACCCCTAACTTCCCCCAGAGATACTCAAAAGTATCCTTTACAAGGGCCTTATTGAATATGTCAGCAATTTTTTCATTGGTAGTTACATATTCGAGTCTAACTTCATTTTACAACACCTTCTCCTTTAAGAAGTGATACCTGATAGATATGTGATTTTTCCTAGAATGCATCACTAGATTCTTTTAAATGTTTATAACACTTGTATTTTCAAAAAAGATAGAGATAGGCTCATCACACATCACACCTATGTCCTTCAAATTTTTCTTCATCCAAAGTACCTATATATGGGTATGTGCAAGATCATCATGAAAAAAATAGACCCTTAACTGGCAATGAAAATTCAGAAATATGTAAGAATAGAATCTATAGAAAATTGAATGTAGTTTCTAAACTACTAGGTTTACTTAAAAAAAAATAGTCTATTTGGTGAAAATTTGAAATTTCAATGCAGTAGTACTTAAATTTCATGGAGAAAATAAGAAGTGGGTGTCTATCTGACCACCCTAACCACAATAAAATGATAATATTTTTTTTGTCCCAATGTGATGCATATTTTTTGTAATTTTTTCTAAGTAAATAATTAATTATGGATGTTTTATTACAAATTTTAAAAATATAAAAAACTCATATGTCTAACCACCTTAACTTGGTCAAAAATTCATGATTATTTTTTTAATCCTATAGTATGCAAAGCATAGAATGTGATACATGTTTCAGATTCAGAAAATGTGATACCGTTTGAAAGCTATAGATTTTTTTCAATGAGCCTATCAATCAGGACTTTAGTTGTAATTCAAATAGAAAATGAATAATAATTATTTATTAAATTCAAAGTAAAGCATAATTTGTATTGGTGGAAAGCTAAGAATATCCTTTAAAAACCCTTTTCGTTTCATCAATTCTAGGTAAAAAGACATTGTCACCCACATGGGCCATCATATCACTTATAGTTCACCACTTTTTGGCCCATCTTGATCCTGCACATACCCATATAGAAGGATGTTGCTGTAATATACTCAGCTTGTGCAGTGGATAAAGAAACTAAATCATGTTTCTTACTAAACCATGAAACTAATCTTCCTCCAAGGAAGAATGCACCACCACTTGTACTCTTTCGGTCATCTACACAACCAACCCAATTTGCATAAGTGTAGGCATTCAATATGAAATCATTATCCTTCAGAGATCCCTCAGATACCATAGCCCATAATCTAGAGTTCCCTTAAGATATCTGAATATCCTCTTCATAGCTGTAACATGTGCTTCCTTAGGTTTTGCTTGAAATTTTGCAACTAAACATATTGCATGTATGATATCTTGTCTAGTATTAGTAAGATACAACAATCCACAAATCATGGATCTGTACATTCTCTGATCAACTTCAAAAGGTTCATCATCCTTACTTAGCTTACATCTGGTTACCATAGGGGTGTAAACTGGATTGGAGTCATCCATTCCAAACTTCTTCAAAAATTCCTTAACATACTTAGATTGTGAAATGAATATCCACTTATCAGTTTGATTCACTTGAATTCCCTAGAAGAAATTCAACTCACAAATCATAGACATTTCAAACTCTTTTTGCATCTCCTCTGCAAATTTCTTACACATACCTTCATTTCCACCAAAGATAATGTCATCAACATTTTTTTTCTTCATCTTTGAAGTAAATATTTTTGTCTGCATACACTTTATTGAATCCTTTCTATGTCAAGTATCTATCGAACCTCACATATCAAGCTCTAGGAGCCTATTTAATTTCATATAATGCCCTTTTTAACTTGCAAACCATGTCCGATTTATCTGACAACTAAAATCCTTTCGGTTGCTCCATATATACTTCTTCCAATTATCCATTCAAAAATTCATACTTGACATCCATCTGCTACACTTTGAAGTCTTTATGAGCTGAAAATTTGAAGAACATCTGAATGGCCTCCATTCTTGCAATTGGTGCAAATGTCTCTTCAAAATATATTCCTTCAACCTGTCAATAAACTTTGCATACAAGTCTTTCTTTATTCCTTACCACTTCACCATCTTCATTCAACTTATTCCTAAATACCCATTTAAAATCAATTACATTCTTGTTTACAGGTCTAGGGACTAGTTCCCATGTTTCATTCTTCTCTATCTATTGTAGTTCCTCATTCATTGCTCTAACCCAACTCTCATAATTGCATGCTTCACTCACAGTCTTAGATTCTATCTAGAAAGTAAACAAAAGTTCAACCAATTTTCTTCTTGTCTTTACACCTTCACTTATGTCTCCAATTATCTATTCCTCCGAATGATTTCTCTATACATATTTAGGAGTCTTAGGTGTAGGTTCGGAAATCTCCTCTTCATCACTTTGTTCTTTCTCTTCATTTTCCTCTTCCTGCACTTGACCATAGATAGGATCATCTGGTTCAACATCACTTATTTATACTAGCCTATACATAGCTTCATCAACTTTTACATTAGCACTTTCAACTATTTTCCTCAGGCTTTTATTCAAGCATCTCTAAGCCTTGCTGTTTTTTGAATATCCAAGAAAAAATCCTTAATCACATCTAGCGTCAAAATTTCAAAGATTCTCATCATCTCTTTTAATGTAACATCTCCTTCCAGAAACTTTAAAGTGTTTAATAGTAGGAGTCTTACCAGTCCATAACTCATAAGGAGTCTTAGTGTTATTACCTTTGATCTAAACTTTGTTAAGAATGTAAACAACAATGTGGATTGCTTCTCTCCAATACACATCAAGAACATTTTCTTATTTTATCATAGTTTTGGAAGCCTCTTGAATAGTTTGGTTCTTCCTTTCCACATATCCATTCTGATGAGGGTTTTTAGGGGAAAAATAATGTCTCTTTATGCCATGTTCTTCACAAAATGAATTAAACTCACCAGAAGTGAATTTTCCACCTCTATCAGACCTTAAATATTTGATTCTCAGGTTTACCTCATTCTCTACTCTTCCCTTGAATACCTTGAATATATCGAGAGCCTAAGAATTATCTCTAAGAAAAGTAACCCATGTCATCCTAGAGTAATCATGAATCAAGAGCATAAAATACATGTCACCCTTAAGGCTTCCTATTCTTGTAGGATGACAGAGGTTTGTATGAATCAATTCCAGCATTCTAGTAGATGCCTGTTCATTTCCTTTAAAACTACTTTTTTTTTCCAACTGATAAATTTTGCGAATTGAATTTGAAGGCTTTGTGATTCTAGGCAGATCTCTAGCAACTTCTTTAGAACTGATCTTGATCAGATTGTCAAAATTCACATGTCCCATCCTCTGGTTCCATAACCAACTTTCATTAATCTATGATACAAAACACTGACCATCACCACTCTTAAGCTGATAGATATTTCCATGAGTTCTTCTTCCTGTTGCTACCAGATTTCTAGATCCTTTTATGATCTCACAGGTGTTATCTTGAAACACAAGCTTAAATACTTTGCAACACATTTTTCCAACACTTAAGAGATTATTCCTTAATCCCTTGACATAATAGACATTGTTAGTACTATTTTTTCCATCAAAACTAATTTTTCCTTTACCAACAATATTAGCACTAGAATCATCTCCAAACATAACTATTCCTCCATCATAATTTTCAAGTTTAGTGAAATTACTCTTATCTCCAGTCATATGATTTGAACACCCACTATCAATTACCCAAAATTCTTCATCTTGTCTAGCATGAAAAACACTCACCAGAGTACATTCCATCTCACCCTTCTTGCTCTCTGGACCAAATCCATTTGCACATCTTCCATGGTTAGCAGATACAACTTTATTTTCTAGAGCTAGAAATAAAAAATCATCTTTATCTTCCTCAAAATCAGACTCATCATCGGAAATTCCTGTATCTTCTTTTACATAATACAATTTATTGAACTTCCTATCCTTCTTGTCATTGTGATTATTATTATTATCCTTGTTCTTCTTGTGTGTAGCTCTATTAGGGAATCTTGAGGCATAATGACTAATATTTCCACAACTGGGAGACTTAAAGGGAAACGCACCTTTGTATTTACCAGTACCTTTCTTCAATTTCATTGTGAAGTTTGCTTCCAACTCTTTTGAATCATCATCATCTGAATCATCTACTATCCTCATTACTCTAAAGGTTGTTTCAGTTTTCTCCTTATCTCCTGCAAATTTTATCATCTTGAATGTAGTTAAGATACCAAATAGGTGCTCCTTAGTAAATATCTTTGGATCATATGACTCTTCAGTAGTAGAGACCTTGTCACTGTGATTCTTTGGTAGGGTCATCAAGATATTCTCAATTATATCTTCATCTAACATGGTACCACCTTGATTCTTCATCTCATTTGATACAAGTTAAACTCTCTCATAATAGCTTGCAATATCTTCACCCTCTTCCATTCTAAAGTTCTCAATTTTTTTCTTAGCTGCTAGCTTCCTTGAAAATTTTACTCTATCATTTCATTTATAAATTTTTAAAATTTTTTCCCATACTTCATAAGTAGTGCCTAAAGAAATAACTTTTGTCCTTTCAATTTTAGATAGAGCATTGAAGATATCATACCTTTCATTTTCATTCTCCTCATAAGAAACAATCTCATATGCAGAGGAGGGACCAGAGGATGGTACAACATAATTTTTCTCCACAACTTTCCAAGTCTTGAAACCAAGATAAACTAGATAACCTCTCATATGTTCTTTCCAGTCACTCTAATCAGCTCCATCAAAAATAGGGATATGCAACTTGTGAAAAATTTGATCTACCTCAAGTGGTTAAGCTTTTCACTGAGGAACTAGAGCTTTG
The DNA here is from genome assembly GCA_007115665.2 of Sequoiadendron giganteum. Lineage (NCBI taxonomy): Eukaryota > Viridiplantae > Streptophyta > Pinopsida > Cupressales > Cupressaceae > Sequoiadendron > Sequoiadendron giganteum. Next base: position 96,396,189 of record CM021106.1, read on the forward strand.
ATACCAATTGTTGAAATGCATAAGACAACTAAGGGGGGGTGAATCAACTACATCAAATTTATTTACTTCTAACCTTAATCAATTCCACTTTAACTCAGTTTGTTATTAACTATAAACATGAAATGCAAATAACAAAAAGAAAACACCAGAGACACTAGATTTACATGGAAAACCCAATAAGGAAAAACCATATTGAGGATTAGCTCACAATATAGTAATAATGTAATACTAGATACAAAATCTCACTGCCAAAGGGCTCACTAGCTAGATACAAAGGCTCATTTCCTACAATCAGACTCATTGTCCAGAAGGAGGCTCACTGCCTACATAAAAAGAATCGATAAATAAAGATCCACCACAAAGGTTCCACACATTCACAGCTTGATCAAAATATTGTAGACACCATCAACCTACTACTTTCAAGAATGTAACACATCAAAGTACTGCTACCTTGATTCACTCTTGTTTACACACTTCACTTGCTTTTTCTTCAATTCACAATATCTTGACTTGCTTTTATAGCATCTTCAACCCTAGAAGCATTCTCCAAGGTCAGCTAAACATCCTTCAATTTACAAATTCAAATTAGGTTGGCTACTCAACATTCCCATGGTGGATATGAACATGAGAGGACCATTTACACATTTAATTAGGACCCAAACAACATCTTGGATCAATCAAATGCTTCCTTAGTTCGATACAAAATATTTATGCAACATGTAGACACCAGGTCAGTCAAACCTAATTAAAAAACCAATCATATTTGAAGTACACACATCTACAACAAGATAATCACACTTGGATCACTCAACATGCTTCACCAGACATTTTACGATCTCAAAAAAACCCTCAGGTACATCCGCATCAAATGCAACAATATTCATGCATAGAATATTCTTCATCAGTCCAACCGGACCAACCAACAACACACAGGAGCTCTAGAGAAAGTATTCCAAAGAATCCAATCACAAGAATATTTTTCAAAATGTAGAGAACATCAGTATGAGTCATCTCCCAAATCTACAAGATCTGAAACAAAACACCAGAAGACTATAGATACAAAAAATTTCTCCTAGTCCACAAACAAATAGTTATGTCGAACCATTTCACATACCAGTGAACATATCTTCCACTCTCCATCAATCCATAAGCTAAAAATTAGGATATATTATCCATCAAAGATCATGAACAATACCACAAATCTGCATAGGCATAGGATCAACACAAAAGAAATGTAGAGAAAAATATCAGAGCACACTCAGAACATGCACTCAACACTACCTTCAATATTTCTTAAATTTTCTCAAAATAACTTGGAAAAAAAAACACATTACAACATCATAAATATAGCTTCGTGTACTCTAAACACTTCTACAATATCTCAACTATACAAGTACCATCTACAATCAACCTATACTGTGTTGACATCAATGAAAAAATTAATGAAAACACCACCATACAACTCCATACTTGCAACAATCTCCCAATTTGTCATTGATGACAACACATGATGTGAAAAATCATCAAATACAACATACACAATCTCCTACTTCTTCTTTTCTCTTCTCCTTACAAGAATCTTTCCCCATTTTCAAAATTTGCAAATGAATTTCTCTCCCCCTTTGACATTAATGGAAAAATAAATCTTTTTCATGAAAAAACTTGCCATATAAAGCTCTAATCACTCTCCTTAGGAGTGCACCCACATCACATACTATAACAATGCACATATCTACTCCCCTGAGGAGTAGACCACAATCACCAGTCCATATCAAAAGAATCTATGAATCCACTAGACTGATGCACCTCCATGTGCACCTAGTTCAAGGAAGGAGGGGAAATAAACCCTAACTTCCCCCTGAGATACTCAAAAGTATCCTTTGAAAAGGACTTAGTGAATATATCAAAAATTTGCTCCTTCGTAGGTACATATTTGAGTCTAACTTCATTCTGCAACACCTTCTCCCTTAAGAAGTGATACCTGATAGAAATGTACTTTGTCCTAGAATGCATCACCAGATTATTTGAAATTTTTATGGCACTTGTATTGTCACAAAAGATAAAGATAGGCTCATCACACATGACACCTATGTACTTCAAGGTTTGCTTCATCCAAAGTACCTATGTATAGGAGGATGTTGTTGCAATATACTCAACTTCTACAATGGATAAATAAATTGAATCATGTTTCTTACTCAACCATGAAACTAATATTCCTCCAAGGAATAATGCATCACCACTTGTAATCTTTTGGTCATCTACACAACCATCCCAATTTGCATCAGTGTAGGCATTCAATGTGGAATCATTATCCTTTGAAGATCCTTCAGATACCAATGCCCATAATTTGGAGTTCCCTTAAGATATATGAATACACTCTTCATAGTTGTAACAAGTGCTTCCTTAGGTTCTACTTGAAATATTGCAACTAAACATATTGCATGCATGATATCTAGTCTAGTAGTAACATACAACAATCCACCAATCATAGATCTATACATGCTCTGATCAACTTTAGAAGATTCATCATCCTTACTTAGCTTACATCTGGTTACCATAGGGGTATAGACTGATTTGGAGTCATCCATTCCAAACTTCTTTAACAATTCCTTAACATACTTAGATTGTGAAATGAATATCCCCTTATCAGTTTGATTCACTTGAAGTCCAAGGAATAAATTCAACTCATCAATCATAGACATTTCAAACTCTTTTTGCATCTCCTCTCCAAATGTCTTACACATACCTTCATTTCCACTAGAGATAATGTCATCAAAATATACCACAACTATCAATATTTTGTTTTTCTCAACTTTGAAGTAAAGCTTGTTGTCTATAGAACCTTTGTTGAATCCTTGTGTCAAGTATCTATCCAACCTCGCATACCAAGCTCCAGGAGTCTGTTTAAGTTCATATAGTGCCTTTTTTAACTTGCAAACTATGTCTAATTTGTTTGACACCTGAAATCCTTCTAGTTGCTCCATATATAATTCTTATTCTAATTTTCCATTCAAAAATGTAGACTTGAAATCCATCTATTACACTTTGAAGTCTTTATGAGCTACAAATTCCAAGAACATCAGAATGACCAACATTCTTGCAACTGGTGCAAATGTATCTTTAAAATCTATTCCTTCAACCTATGAATAACTTTCCATACAAGTCTTCCTTTATTCCTTACCACTTCACCATATTCATTCAACTTATTCCTGAATACCCATTTTGAATTAATTACATTCTTGTTTATAGGTCTAGGGACTAGTTCCCATGTCTCATTCTTCTCTATATGCTATAGTTCCTCTTTCATTTCTCTAACCCAACTCTCATCATTGCATGCTTCACTCAAAGTCTTAGGTTCTATCTTAGAAATTAAACTCAAGTTTACTTCAATCACTTTTCTTATTGTCTTTACACCTTCACTTATGTCTCCAATTATTTGTTCCTCTAGATGATTTCTCTGTACATATTTAGGAGTCTTAGGTGCAGGTTCCAAAATCTCCTCTTCATCACTTTGTTTTTTCTCTTCCATTTATTCTTCTTACACTTTCCCATAGATAGGATCATCTGGTTCAACTTCAATTATTTCTACTGGTCTATACATAGCTTCATCAAATTTTTTATTAGCACTTTCAAATATTTTCCTCAGTCTTTTATTCAAGCATCTATATGCCTTGATGTTATTTAAATATCCATGAAAAATTACTTCATCACATCTAGCATAAAACTTTCCAATATTCTCATCATCTCTTTTAATGTAGCATCTTCTTTGAAACACTTTAAACTATTTAACATTAGGAGGTTTACCAATTCATAAGTCATCAGCAGTGTTAGTATTGTTACCTCTAATATGAATATTTATAAGAATGTAAATAGAATTGTGGATTGCTTCTCTCCAATACACATTAGGAACATTTTATTCTTTCATCATAGTTTTGGTAGCCTCTTGAACAATCTGGTTCTTCCTTTCCACAACTCCATTCTATTAAGGGGTTCTAGGGGCAGAATAATGTCCCCTTATGCCATGTTTTTCACAAAATGCATTAAACTCACAAGAAGTGAATTAATCACCTCTATCAGACCTTAAACATTTGATTCTTAGGTTTACCTCATTCTCTACTCTTGCCTTGAATACCTTGAATCTATCAAGAGTCTGAGCTTTCTCTCTAAGAAAATTAACCCATGTCATCCTAGAGTAATCATCAATCAAGAGCACAAAATACCTATCACCATTAATGCTTCATATTCTTGTAAGACCACAAAGGTATATATGAATCAATTCTATAATTCCAATAGATGATTGTTCCTTTACATTAAAACTACTTCTTGTTTGTTTTCCCAACTGAAAACTTTTGTAAATTGAATTTGAAGGATTTGTGATTCTAGGAAAATCTCTGACAACTTCCATAGAAATGATGCTGATTAGATTGTCGAAATTCACATGTCCCATCCTCTAGTGCCACAACCAACTTTCATTAATCTATGATACAAAACACTGACCATCATCACTCTTAAACTGATAGATGTTTTCACAAGTTCTTCTGGGTATGTGCAGGATCATGATGGGCCAAAAAGTGGCAATATGATGGGTATGTGGCTGACGAATTTTTTTCTACCCAAAATTGATGAAATGTAAAGGGTTTTTAAAGGATATTACCAGATTTCCACCAATATAAATTATTCTTTACTTTGAATTTAATAAATAATTATTATTCATTTTCTATTGAATTATGACTAAAGTCTTGATTTTTAGGCTGATTGAAAAACATCTATAGCTTTCAAACGGTATCATATTTTTTGAATCCAAAACATGTGTAACATTATATGCTTTGCATACTATAATATTAAAAAAGAAAAAAATGAATTTCATGAAGTTTTCACCAAGTTAAGGTGGTTAGACATACGAGTCTTTATATTTTTTTAAATTTGTCATAAATAAATTATAATTAATTATTTACTTGGAAACAAATTATAAAAAAATATGCATCACATCAGGACATGAGTCCTCTACTTATATCTAAAATCTTGTAAAAAAATATTATCATTTTAATGTGGTTAGGGTGGTCAGACAGACACCTACTTCTTATTTTTTCCCTGAAATTTGAGTACTACTATATTGAAATTTCAAATTTTCACCAAATAGATTTTATTTTTTTGTAAATAAACCTAGTAATTTACAAACTACATTCAATTTTTTACAAATTCTATTCTTACATATTTTTGAAATAATATAGATAAATTATTCAATTTTTTATGTCAAGTTGCTTAACTCTGATTTTTCTGAATTTTTTGCCACTTAAGGGCCTGTTTTTTCCATGGTGATCCTGCACATACCCTTCTTCTTGCTGCTACCATAGTTTTGGATTCTTTTCTGATCTCACAGGTGTTATCGTGAAACACAAGATTAAATCCTTTGCTACACATTTTTCCAACACTTAAGAGATTATTCCTTAAAACCTTAACATAATAGACATCGTTAGTACTATATTTTCCATCAAAACTATTTTTTCCTTTACCAACAATATTAGTAGCATAATCATCTCCAAACATAACTATTCCTCCATCATACTTTTCATGTTTAGTGAATTTACTCTTATCTCAAGTCATATGATTTGAACACCCACTATCAAATACCCAAAAGTTTTCATCCTATCTAGCATGAAAAGAAGTCACTAGAGTACCTTCCATCTCATCCTTCTTGCTCTTCAGACCAGATTCCTTAACACATCTTCCATGGTTAGCAGATACAACTTTACTTTCTAGAGCTAGAAATAAACATTCATCTTTATCTTCCTCAAAATTAGACTCATCATCAAAAACTTCTGAATTTCCTTTGACATAATACAATTTCTTGAATTTCATATCCTTCTTGTATTTTTGATTATTATTATTATCCTTGTTGTTATTATGTGTAGCTATATTAGGATATCTTGGGGAATAATGACCAATATTTACACAACTCAAACACTTAAAGGGAAACATATCTTTGTATTTACCAGTACCTTTCTTCAATTTCCTTGTGAAATTTTCTTCCAACTCTTCTGAATCATCATCATCCAATTCATCCCCTATCTTCATTGATTTAAAGGATGTTTCAACTTTCTCCTTATTTCTTGTAAATTTTCTCATCTTGAATGCATTCAAGATACCAAATATGTGCTCCTTAGTAAATGAATTTGGATCATATGACTCTTCAATAGCGGAGAACTTATCATTGTAACTCTTTGGTAGGGTCATCAAGATCTTCTCAATTATATCTTCATCTGAAATGGTACCACCTTGATTCTCGATCTCATTTTATACAAGTTCAACTCTCTAATAATAACTTGCAATATCTTCACCATCTTCCATTTTCAAGCTCTCAAATTTTCACTCAACTATTAGCTTCCTTGAAAATTTTACTCTATCATTTCCTTCATAAATGTCTTTCAATTTTTCCCATACTTCATACAAAGTGCCTAAATAAATAACTTTTGTCCTTTCAGTTTTAGATAGAGCATTGAAGATAGCATACCTTGCCTTTTTATTGTCTTCATAAGCAAAAATCTCATCTCTAGAGGAAGGACCAACGAATGGTACAACATAATTTGTGTCCACAAATTTATAGGTCTTGAAACAAAGAGAAACCAGATAACCTCTCATCTATTATATCCAGTCAGTATAATCAGCTCCATAAAAAATAGGGATTTGCAACTTGTGCACCATCGGATCTACCTCAAGCGATTAAGCTTTTCACCAAGGAACCAAAGATTTGATACCAATTGTTGAAATGCACAAGACAACTGAGGTGGGGGGTGAATAAGTTGTATCAAATTTCTTTACTTCTAACCTTAATCAATTCCACTTTAACTCAGTCTGTTATTAAGTGTAAAAATGAAATGCAAATAACAAAAAGCAAACACTAAAGACACCAAATTTACATGGAACACCTAACGAGGGAAAAACCATGATGAGGATTAGCTCACAATATAATAATAATGCAATATCAGATACACAAGTTCGCTACTAGAGGGCTCACCACCCAAATACAAAGGATCACAACCTACAATAGGATTCACTATCTAGAAGGAGGCTCACTGCCTACAGAAAAAGAAAAGAAAAATAAAGATCCACCACAAAGGTTCCACACATTCGTAGCTTGATCAGAAGATTGCAAACATGATCAACTCACTACTTTCTGGAATCTAACACATCAAAGTAATACTGCCTTGATTCACTCTTACACACTCTACTTTTTTCACTTGTTCACACACTTCACTTTCTTGTTCTTCAATTCTCAACATCTTGTCTTGCTTTTATACCATCTGCAACTCTATAAGAATTCTCCAAGGTTGGCCAAACATCCTTCAATTTAAAAATTCAAATTAGGTCGGCTAATCAACATTCTTGTGGAGGATAAGAATGAGAGAGGACCAAATACACATTTAATTAGGACCCAAAAAAATCTTGGATCAATCACATGCTTCCTTAGTTAGATGCAAAATATCTATGTAATGTGTAGACACCAAGTTAGACAAACCTAATAAAAACACCAATTATATTTGAAGTAAGAAAATCTCCAACAAGATGATCAAATGTGGATCACTCAACACACTTCATCGGACATTTTTCCATCTCTAAGAAACCTTCAGGTACATCCGTAGCAACTACAAAATTCTTTAAGCATAGAATATTCTTCAATAGTCCAACCAGACCAGCCACCAACACATAGGAGCTTTGGAGCAAGTCTTTCAGAGTTTCCAATCATAAGCACATTTGTCAAAATATAGAGAACATTAGTATGAGTCATCTCCCAGATCTGCAATATCTAAAACAAAACAACCGAAGACTATGGAGCAAAATCATTTCTCCCACTCCACAAAAAAATAGTTCTGTCAAACCAACTCACATATCGGTGAACATATCTTCCACTCTCCATCGATCCATAAGCTAAAACTTAGGATATATTATCCATTGAAGCTCATGAAGAATACCACATATCTACACATGCATATGATCAACACAAAAGAAATGCAGAGAACACTCAGAACACACACTCAACATTGCCTTCAATATTTCTTAAATTTTCTCAAAAGATCTTAGCAAGAAAAACACACTACAACTTCATAAATATAGATCCATGTACTCTAAACACTTTTACAGTATCTCAACTATTAAAGTACCATCTACAATCAACCTAAACTAGGTTGACATTAATGACAACACCACCAAACACATCCATACTTGTAACACGTTTGGAATCCCTTAGTCTCATTTAGATTCATTGCATACCATATCTTTTGATCATTATCATCCTTTTATTATCATTTTTCATCCTTATATTATCCCAAAAATCACCAAAAAATACATAGCATAGTCTCATGTCCATTTTGCATTGGCACTTTGCATTGTCATCCAAAGGTCACAAATTTTATATGGTCCTCACTAAGTTTTCCTTATCCATCCTAATCTCAATTCATGACCATGTATTCAATTTACCTTGATCTTCTTCATAGTCAAGTTGAATACCAATCCATCCTCAATTATCAATACTATTAGGACTAGAAAAATCTGCCCCAAATTTTCATAAAAAATTGTCTTCCACTTAAATACCTCATCACCTAGCCTACCATTTTGTATAATTTATCATTTGAAATATTCAATTTTCCCACCATCCCTACAATATTCAAATTCACCATTTAAATATGTAAGAGATAAGTTATATCATCGAGACACTACCATATCGGCTAGACTATTTTCAAAGTCCCTTCAAATAAATAACAGAGTAGCACAGACTGAATGATATCGAAGAAAGAACATCCTATCAAAGGAAGTCATCTTTGTGTCTCTCTGATGATCTAACTAAAGCCCTATTGAAGATACTTTAGCTTATCATAAGAAGATGTTTCGGGTCTCTTTGATAAATCAAAATCTGAGTCACCAAAGGACATAAAGAATTTTTTTCTTTGGCATGACTTTCAAAGAAGATATACTTTAATATTTGGGGAAAAAAAAAACATCTCTCAGACATTATTCATCAATGTATTGAAATTACAATAAAAGATCGAAGGTACAAATACTTGATCTATTCACTTGATGAATCAGTGAGGTCATGAAATATCAGGATGAGGGATTGACGAGTCTCTTTGATATTGTGAAAGTGGTAAAGTTCATCAAGAAGAAAGATATGCATCAGAGGGATGAAGAAACCTATCTCTTCGATGAAGCGATGGTAGTTATCAAAAAAGGAAATAAAGGATGATGAGTTAATTATCAAAAGGAGTCCATAGTATTAGAGTAAGGTGATCTACAGTCCTCTCAAAAGTGGTGAAACAAATGTCAACTAAAGGAATATCAGGGAGAAGATTCTATATAGATAAGACCCCAATATTCGTCCCCTTGACAACCCAAAACAAGAAAATGAACAATTAAGGATTTCATCGAGAAGATGAATGTGTATTAGGTAGAAAATAATAGTAGTCTCTTTCATAAAATAGTGTCATTTTTTGCCTCGGGTCTTATAAAAAATAAAATGAAATAAAATTTCAAAGTGAAAATCAAAAGTTGAGAGGATAAATCTCAACCTACATGAAGGATCAAAAGGAGCACATAGTATCAGAATAAGTAAGGTGTGAGTTCCTTTGACACAAATTATGAGGCTCATCAAAGGAAAGAGTTTACATCGATGAAACAAAAGGACTTGTCTCCTAGATAAATAAATAGCTATTGTTACAAAAGGGAATAAAGGAGAATTAAAATGAGTTTGAAATGATTTTGGGACATTGGAGTAAGATAATTCTCGGTTCCTATGACAACTAGAAAAGGGAATGAATGTGTAGGAGAGAAAAACTTATATTGGTAAGAAGCAAACATCGGTCCTGTTGAAAATCCTAAAAGAAAAAAGTAAGCAACCAATCTTAGGAACTCCATGAAGAGATGAATATGTATTGAAAGAACACGAATATTTATCCCTTTGATAAAGTGATGATACTTTGAGTGATAAATTTGTGAGCATATCAGAGCAATAAGGAGGTATTGAAGAAACTAATTACTACTAAGGTCTTGATAGGACATGATGCCATCAGTATGCCAGTAAAGGGGATATAACGGAAACATGGAGATATTGACAAGACCAGAAGTTTGTCATCTTGATGAAGCATAATAGTGAAAATAAAATGACATGACAAAGAGACAATTTAGCGATGATCATGATGAAAATAAATGGTTTATATTCAAATTAATTAATTAATTACTTTCTCGAATGACATGAAGTTGTCGTTAATGAACTAGAGCCGAGAATATTAAAAAAATAAATTTGAACACATTTGGAAGTCACTCGCAACCAAAAAGAAAAGGAATAGAATATAGCAGAGGACAATGATGCTAGAACCAACAAAAGTGTTCTCCAAGTAAGAACCCAAAAGTTTGAGACACAATTTTTAAGCACTTGCAAATTGGTTCATGTTCTTAAAGCTCGAAAGCAGGGTTTTTTTGCTATAAATTTGTATAATGGCATCCACCTTTGGAAAAACCTAAGAATAAAAGAAAAAATTTAGAGGAGATGCATTTAAACCAAGACCTAATTGACCAGTGTGCCGAATTTGGCCAAAGATCTAGAAGACATGCTCAATTGAACCCCCAGGCTGAACAATTAGAAGATAAAAACAAGTTTGTGGGAGATACTTGGACCTTGACCAGGGGATACAACTTTTTCATATATCACTACAAAAAAATGCATAAACACAAGTCAGTGTCCAACATATGGAGTTTCAATTTAAGGAAGTTGGTAGTGCCCAATGTGTTTGTAAATGTGGAATTGATTAGGGTACTTGTTGATATATACAACCCTCAGACTAACACAATTGAATTAAAAGATGGAACCTCTTTCTTCCCTATCACCAAGAATCTTATTTCCATGGTATTTCAACTAGATACTAGTCTTGATATGAAATTCAAACTTAGAGATCCCCTAATCAAATATCACAATTTGAGCATGCATTATAAAAGATGGAGGTTGCCACTACATAGGCCCCGAGAAGAAGGAAATAGGCTCAGGGTATTTTCAAGAGAGGAAAGTCCTACATATTCTATGAATGGGTTTGAAGAATATCACCAATATACATACTATTTTGTCATTCTAGTACTTGGATTAGATGACACAATTTTTCATGGAGATATCACCAATGGTCTGAGTGGCTGATAGACAGAGTCAAGATTTCAAGCCTTTGGATTATGTAAAATATCTAGCTAGTGAAATTCACAATGATCATGTTGCCATCAAGAATAAATATGGAGGTTTTCAGTTCAGACACTACTCACTATCCATACACCTCATCTTAAATAAGGGACAAAGTATGGAAATGTGGGATGAAGCTTGAGAATAAAAGATTTGAATGATGATGGAAACATCAGGCCAATGCAAATGTGGACTGCCATTTGGGATAGCCAATGTGTAAGGTCACATTATTTGTATTTCAAGGAATACTTTGTGAATTCAATATTTAAACTACTGGGTCATCCATGTGATTATAATTTATCACCTAAAATACAAAGATGCTAGAGGCAAGGTCAATCACAACTAGGGCAATTGGTATGCTTAGAATTATTATACAAAAAATAGAATTTATGGGTTAGAAGGAGCACCAGTCTTATTACCAAAAACTTGTCCAAACAAGATTGCACACTTGGATATTATAAGATAGCTAGCCTATTCAAATTTTATGCATCTCAGAAGTCACAATAAATAGTCATTGATGCTTGGAACATTGTGTTTTGGAGACTTTATCGTAGTTTATGAGAAGGGCTATGAATTGATTGACAAGAAGGTAGAGCATTACAACTTGCCTAGAGGAAACACAAGAGAAAAGTTCGATCTTGAACATTTTATTAATAATGTTAAAACAAGTAAGAAACTGGGAGGATATTGACACATATACTCTTTGAAGGAGATGATCTGGTAAGAAATGTTGATGATCATTATGCCATTAGGAAAAGAAGCCTATACAATAGAGTGATGATGGATGAAGCTTGGAAAATAGGAAATAATCCTTCATATGGAGGTGCATTTATGGAGATAGAAGATCCTATAAATAGGTTAGATACCCTAATCTCAAATGAGCCAGAATTGACTAGGGATGTTCCCCCTTGGGTGTTCACCTAAATAAGAAATGAGGAGAATAGAGGAATACAGGCTAAGAATGAAGCTCCACTCTGTCAACTTTCCCCTTGGGCTACACCAAGTTTCACTTTTTCTATTGATACACTTGTTGAATAGAAATAAGAAGGTAGAAGTGAAGAAGAAGTGAAAATAATTAAAGCTATATTTAGAGGTTATGAACCTCCAATGGAGAGAAACAAGGTTGCGCTAGAATCCCCAAATGATATTTCAAGTGATGTGAGACATAGTACCAGTAAAAGATTTGTCTCTCATGATGATTTTATTAAAACTCCTGAATTTAAGACGTTCATCTATGAATATAAGGGAAAATTAGTCACGAAAGGGATCAAAGATGTTACACTTTAGAAAGAACGAGAAGCCTTATAAAGGCTACAAGGGGAGGTGGATAGAGAAATGGCTAGTATTAACCCAGAGAGGGGAAGAACATTGCTAGAGGAAGCTGGGATCATGCTATTATCTGGTTGGGACATGAGCTCAATAATTGTGTTTGATTGTTTTAGAAGGAAGCAAGATAAAGGTGTGCAGTTGAGCTTAGAAGGGGTTGATAAAGTGTACACTGGATCAGGGTATGTCCCTAACAATGCAACCCTATTAATGTGGTCTTTATACCCATCGAAAAAAAAACCTTTAGTTATTAATGATCCTCATAAAGCATTTGGTCACCTCCTCATGCAACAAGTTGAAGATACAAACCCTCTAGATACTGCATATTTAAATGTCAATGTGGCTAGGTTTACTAAAGCCCAAATCAAAATATTGGTAGAAAAAAATAAGATATACATGACTAAGAATGAAAAATTGAGACAAGATATTTCTAGTATAAAGATAGATTTCCATCCTCTTTGAGTACATACTCCCCATGGTTAGAAACTAAAAACAACATGATAGAAGCCATGGTTGAGACCACTTATTGGAAGGATAGAGCTGAATTTGTTTAGAAAATGGTTGACAAACTAGAAATGGAGATGAAATCCATCAAGTTTAAAATGGTCTCAGAATTAATAAAGAGGAGATTTGAAAAGATGCTTAAAAATGTTGACAAAGTTTGGGTAATCCACTGTAGAACACATGCAGCTTGTCAAGAACACAACAGGATTCACCTTAGGATGATGGAGACAAGAAAGGAATTGATAGACAAGGAAAATATTGGTGACCAAGTGTTCAAATCTTACAAATAATTAATTGATATGCATGACAAATTTCAAAATGTGTTGACTCAAGAACTTGATGATTTCAACCATCCTTTAGATATGGCATTGCCTAATTTCTTTTATGAGGGATGAGAACTAAAGGATCAAAGCATTTGGAAGGATGAAATCACCCAGTTATTACTAGGAGCTCTTGATAAGGTGAATGATGATGCAGTGGTTATATAAAATACACATGTAAAATTGGAGTAGATGTCCACCTTGGAATTCATCGTGAAGGATATAATTTCCAATGTAGACACTTATGCCAAACATGATTACATTGATCACATTTCCAAAGTCAATATGTTTGTATCTCAAGCAACATGAAGGTTGAATATATTATTGAAGTCACTCAGTATTAGATACAACATCATGGATAGAGGACCTTGAATAGGCCTTAAATGGTTATGGGTACCTTACAAAAACTAGGAGATTGTGGTGTCATGATTATTATCGACCTCACTATTGTTTGTTAATTAATTAATTTCTAGTTATATTAATCAAAGTATAATCGAAAATTCACCACTTTGCATGTAATTTCCTGAAGCTTGTTGCTTCCCATATATAAGGAAAACCAAGGCCAAGTCTTAGGGGTATCTGTTATATTATTAATACAAGTGATATAGAAATACTTATGATGCACATTGTAAAATATTTTGAAGTAACATAATGGAGAAGGAAATTTGATTATGTGGCCAAATTTTGGTGTTTTTTTTTTTATTCAAATTGATATGTGTTATTCTGTTGTCTCCACAGTGGTTTTCCCTATTATTTAAATTGAATATATAACAAGGATATATTTAATTCATCAAGGCACATTTTCTATTCTTGTGTGATTAATTTGACTAACTCCTTTAAGGAAGGATTAAATTATTTTAAAGTAATCATAGTACGTTGGAGAGATATCACATGGATTCATAAGAAGAGCTCAATAACCAACAATCTTACACATTTATACAAAGTATTAATCCGTAAAAGTGTCAAAAAAACTAGAGTTAAGCTCAAAGCATCCACATATCGCACGTACCTTGACTCCATTTGCATACTAGGAATAGGAATTGATCACACTTTTTCATAAAACATTATTTCATATCAAATTTATGGACAAATTTGAAACGTTAGGAGTAGGAATAGCTATTAAATTTGCATCTATTTCAAATTTCATGTCACTATGGATAGATCCCTAAATTCAACCAAGTCACACAACCTTTAAATCTGCATCAATTACCAAGGTTTGCCTGCTTGGGTCTAGAAGAGCCTAAAGTGCATGGGGTTCTCAACCAAATCAATTAACTTCGTTTGTTAGCCCAAAATGTTACCATAAAGCTTGGCATCTTCTTAAGGTTTGCAACTAGAATTTTTGAGACCTAGCAGATTGGCAGCTCTACTAGGGACAATTTGAGCAAATCCAGTAGCAAGAAATCTTTTCTTATAGAGTCATTAAAATTTAGAGATAATATTTTAAGCCAGAGATTCACATTTGTTTGATTACACCTTGTAAGAGAGGGGGACTATTGGGATATAGTTCTCATTGATTTCAAAATGAAAAATTATGCAAGGTAGATTTCTAGCATGATTAGAAGAGAATCGGAGATGGAATGGAGTTGCATGTCATTGATGTCAAGAAGAGATAAGGTTTGCAGTGAATATGTAGCATTGGTATAGGTCGCAGGTGAATGCATTGATGTCAAAAGTGTCTTTGATGTCAAAGGAAGTGGAATTTATTATGCAAGGGAGATGTTGGCATGATGATATATCGATGGTGTGCCTAAATGCTATGAAGATTAGAGGATGAATGTGAGATCTCAGTGAACCTATTTTTGGAAGTGTGTGTGGATGGTTGATGATGCTAAAGTGCATATCTTGCAAATGTTGTCATGAAGATGTAGAGAGTCTTCCATACAATAGAGGATGAAACAACCTACATATTCAATATGGATTTTTTGAGAGAATTTTAGTGATGTGCTTTGTTGGCCTCCTACAATGATTTAACAACTAAGCCCTTACAATTATGATTCAAAGATTGGACATCTAACCTGAATAGTTATTTCAATCATCATGAAGGTGCATTTAACTTGTCAACCCGGGGACATAAATTTGAAATGGGTCAACACAATATGTGCACTAGGAATACAAAGTAGCCATATTCATCCTACAACTGAGAAAGACTCAATGCTGAAAGTAAATTTCTTGGAAGGAAATAACATAAGTGTTGTGCATCAACCAATAACTAAACTAAGCTGAAATGCATGAAAAAAATGAAAATATGAGTGAACAAATAGGAAACTACTCTATCTACTTTAGCTATAGGAATAATCACATAATGAAATTCTATTGGCTGGGGGAACAGACAGTGCCAAATTCTTAACTAATTATTGAACATAAAATAACTAACTAAAGGATAAATACTCACAAAATGGGCCCCCTTGGATGAGTATCCCCTTAAAAAAATTTAACTCAATTGCACAAACTTATAACTTCATTTCATTCATTGGAAAACATGAGTACAATCGAGCAACAAGACTATATTACTAAAAAACTAAGAGCGTGAATACATCATCAGATTAAGAAACCCCTTGAGAAGGAGCATCCAAGTCTTATTTATAGAACCTACTAACTGAGTACCTAGCAAGGCGATCAACTCTGGAAGATCTGGAGGATGCCACTTTAGGGAAAGCATAAAAAGTGGAGAGGCAGTTACACATGCATGGAATCTGGTTAGGCACGTTTTCCTCAATGAAAATCTAGCACAATAGTAATGCCTATATTCATTCACCAGGAAATTAAGACCATTGCAAGGTGGTTAAAAATTTGATTTGAATGAGGAATCTTCTGCCTTCATGAGCCTTTATTCATTGAATGACCACCTTGTTCTGGTATGGTAGATGACCAGCTGGTAGAATCTCCCTTAATTGCAAGCCTCTAATTATATCTGCATGACAATATTAGTGCACACAACAACTGCATATCTATAACTATCTTAGAGTGACATTCATTAATCCACATGCAAAATTAACATAGATAGTTCATATGACATGTCAATATCATTTAAAGGTTATGAAAATAAGTTCATGTCCAAAGTTTATGGTTTTAAGGAAATATCATAAAAAGGTGAACATACAAGCATCAAAGTCTATGAAAACTGCAACAAATGGACAACAAACTCTATCAATAATTGGACCATAAACGAGACTCATCACTCCCCCCAACCTAACGTCTTGCTAGTCCTCCAAGAGAGGAAAAGTTGTTCTTTTGCTTGGTCAATGCCCTAAAATTTAAACTACTAGTTGTCCTACATCATTTTTTGTTATGTGTGAATTAGGGTCCCAATAAAACCCTTGTTGTCTATCCAACTTGCTCCATCTTTTTCTCTCTTTAGCTATGTCATATCGATAGTACCTGAAGTTTGGCATAGGCCACAATAGGATAGGTGGCTAAAAAGTTAGTGGAAGCCAAAATTGTCCCTTTTTCCTTCCAATCTATATATATCTATCAACTCTCTTAAGTGTTGCAACATAGTTCTACATAGAATGAGGCTCAACTTGTTTCAATTCATCAGTTAGGTTGTTCCACCTTTGTGATAGGTATCCCATTACAATTCCACTATGGTTTTTCCTACCTCCTCATATTCTTTATAAAATTCTTCTCTCATAGACAAGATCCTATTTCCATAGCTTTGTTGGTAAAGAATTTTGTGCCAATCCTTGAAAATGTCTCCTAGTTTTTTAGATTTAGCCCTAATGGGTAGGGGAGTGTTGGATTCAATTTGCCTACAAGTCTTGAACTGCTTTCCCCAACTAACTTCATTTTGTATCCAAGACATAGGTGCCCTTAATTGGACATCTCCAACATACAAAAGTGGATTCCAATCATGATCTTTGGTCACAACATAATTATGAAAATAGAATTCACACAAATTCTTCATTTCAAGAGGAGCAATCCGATAAACATTGAAATATTCAAGAGGGGTCTCAATGGAAGGATTCAAACCTGAAAAAATCCTTGCTAGTTTAAAATAAGATGCTTTTCCTTAAAATATAAAGCATAGACCCTTGGAGGATTCCTTCACTCTAAGATCTAAGGTACTAAGCCTGCCATATTATCCACCTTTTTCTTTAAAGCAATAATTTCTTCATTCTTATCCTCAACCTCTTCATCTCTCTTTTGAATTTCCCTCTTTAGCCTACGTTTCTTTGCTTTCCATTCTTCTTCCCTCCTTTGCACTTCTTTCCACAAGTTCATGGATACCCTATGCATTGAGGAATCAGAGGGCCTGTGTATTCCTACCAAAAAAAATCCTCGTCATTTTGCTTCTTCTTCATAGAGTACCAGCTACAAGGCTTCTATTTTTCCATCCAATTCTAACTATAGGGGTGTTGATTGTTATCCCACGTTCTAGCTGTAGGGCCTCTAGATCTTGTTCATTCTCTTGCTATAGGAACTCTTGCTTCTGCTCTTGTTGTAGGAGCTCTTTATTTTCCTCATGCACTTGGCTTTCAACTGGTTCTACGATGTCAACAAAATTTTTGAGCATTATGCTTTCTGCTTCCTTAAATGTGCCCTTTTCCTCGACATTCACCCTGCTCCATTGGAGCTTTTGTATCCTCCTGTTATATTTCTCTAGGGCTAAGGCTTCCCTTTGGAGATACACCAAAGGCCGGCCCAGCTGGTCTTGATTTTCTAGGAGGCTTTCTATGCTTTTCTTATGCTACAGGAAGAATAGTGTCAGCCTTTAATTTCTTAGAGCTTGGCACTTCTTTTACTGCCATTAGATTTTTAGCTTTTCTCTTTCTTATTTCTACCTTCTTCTTCTGTTCTCTAGTTCTCATTAGGATTCCAAGAGGAACATCGTCATTAGAATCTGGAGAGGAACTTTCTTTGTCTGAATGTTCAGCCTCAGAAGAGCTAATCTCAATTGTTTTCTTGGCTGCAAGAGGGTTTACACTAGGGCTCACGCTAGAAGTTGAGGCTCGAGGAGAGACCCAAACATTGCTCACTCTCCCACTAACCCTACGAGGTTGAGGAAAAAATATAGGTCACAAATGCTCTAGTCTAATTTGATCAATATTCAAGAATTCTTCCCAAGTTATATCAAACACATCATGCAAAGACTTCTCAACTAATAATTTTATTAGAAAATGGTGGGAAATGGAATTGTCCCCACGTTTTTAGGTCTCAGGCACCATTATTGAAAGAAGGTGGTAAAGCACATTTGACACATTCATTCTTTTCCCATGCCTCATGTGGTTCAGGAATTTTAAATGCACAAAATGTAGATTCAACTGACAACCTTCATAGGTAATATACTTCACAACATAAATAGATACCTGCTTCCATGGCTCAGGCAGAGAAATTATCTTCGTACCTTGTTTTTCCACACTCAATGAAGGGTCGCTAGGTTATGCAAATTCAGCCCTAGCGGACCTGACATCTCTAGTAGTAGGGTAATGTTCACCGTTGATAGGAAACCTTGTAACTTCTACAATTCTCACTTTAGTGGATATGACCTCCAACCCTTGTACCATGACCTTTCCTTTAGACAATGTTTGGGAAAATTCCAATGCAATGTCTTCATCAAAACCATTTAGCTTCAGGAAATAATCTATCCATCCACAATTTCTGAACTCAACTAGGCAAGGTGCATCCTGTAGAAATACATCATGATCCGTGGGTTCATTTCAAATTAACCCACCTTCCATTGTTCAGTTACCTACAATCAAACAATCGCTCTGCAAAGCTTTCCTTCCTGCAATCTTTGTCTAAAAGCCAAACTTCTCCTTCTTGCAACGTTGCCAAATTTCCAATACCAGTATCGTTTGAATTTTACCTTCTTTTGGGCTTAAGATTATGATAGGAGTAATAAATGAAGGTTATGATCAAGGAGAATGGCAGAAGTTGATGTTTCACACATGAGAGTCATCATATCACTAAGAATTCAAATTGACGTGAACCAATATAGACATACATGCAAACATGGTATTCACACTTTCCCCCCAACCTAAATTTGCACGTGTCCTCAAATGCAAGGTAGTAATGATGATTTGACAAGGGAAGGGAATAATTACATGCTATGGTGAATGTCCATATTAATTTACAAAAATTCAAGGAATGTACTAAAAGATAATTAAGATATAAGAAATTGATGCAAATGTACTTGAATTCATGGAAGATTTGTTGCAAATATTTTGGAGAAAGTATTGGTCACTTTTTAAGAAATTAGTTGAGAAATTAATGAAAGTGGAGTGGAATGCGATGGAATGAAATGAAGTGAAATGATGGCAGTTAGATGGAAGAGAGATAAAGGTGGAGATGGATAGGTGATGAAGTGGACCCCCACAAAAGTGGAAGTCTTTATTATGACAAGTTACATACCTTAGTTAGCCAGAAGGATGGACACTAGGTCCAATTCCTTTGGTTGCAAGAAGTTTGGGTGTTGCATGCTGAGTGAATTGTTGTAGGAACTCCTCCTTGGAAGTTGGCTTGTGATAAAAACTAAGGTGATGACCATTGACAAGAAACTTAAATCTGATAGGGTCAATGGTAGTGCGCTAAACAACTCCATTGGAAAACACTTCAACAACCTCATACAGTCCTAGCCACCTTGTCTAAAATTTTCCTACATTGTCTTGATACCTTGAGTCATAGAGCAGTGCCCAGTCACCTAGCTAGAATTTGTTATCCTTAATGAATTTGTCATGCCACCTTATTCTCTAATTCTACACTACCTCTATGTGATGCAAGGTTGCCTTCCTCATCTCATCCAAATCATTCAACTGCATGATTTTGTCCCTTTGTGCCTCAGAGATATCCATCCCCAATTATACTATAGTCCTAAGAGTCTTATGCTCAAATTCAATGGGCACCATAACTGTCTTTCCATACAAAAAATTAAATGGAGTGAATCCTGTAGTTGTTTTCAAGGTAGTTTTGTAGGCCCAAACAACTTTGGGTAGTCCTCTTGCCCAACCCTTTCTATGGATAGCCACTGTTTTGGTCAGAATGGCTTCAATTTCTTTGTTGGTCACCTCAACTTGGCTATTGGACTAAGGGTGATAAAGAGTAGACTTCTTGTGCCTAATGTTGTACTTATTGACCAGTGTTGTAACAAGGGTGGAAGTGAATTGAGCCCCTTGATCAGTCACTATCTCTCTTGGAACCCCATACCATGTGAAAATTTCCTCATAAAGATATTATGCAACCTTATTGTATTTTGCATGCTTCATGGCCTTAACTTCTACCTACTTGGTTACATAATCAGTGCATACCAAGATATAGGATTTACCATTTGATGGAGCATCAATGGGTCCTAAAATGTCCAATCTCCACTTATCAAATGGAGCGATTACTACCTGGGGGTAAAGTGGCATCTTGTTAGATTTGGTTGGTCAGCCCATCCTTTGGCATCTGTCACACTTCCTTGTATATCTCTCTGCATCCTTATGGAAAATAAATTCTCATTAGGGAAAGAGTCATCTACTACTTGATTTTCCTCTGATGTAGTCAACCTAGAAAGAAAGTCTACAATAACATTAGACTTCCTTGGTTTATCAACAATGGCTATTTCAAACTCTTATATAACAATAACCATCTTGCCAACCTACCTGAGATTGGGGGTTTATTCATGAGGTATCTAATGGATGCATGATTGATGTGCACAAAGATCTGATAACCTGTTATGTAGTGCCTGAATTTGTTTAGGGCAGACATCACTGTCAACATTTCTTTTTCTATCACTATATAGTTGAATTCAACTCTTTCATATTTTTTCTAACAAAATAAATAGCATTTTTAGTAGCTACTTCTTTCTATCCTAAGACTTCTCCTATATCATAGTCTTATGCATTTGTATGGATGTGAAAAGGAAGCTCCCAATTAGGACCCTTGAGTACAGGAGCATGAGTCAAAGCTCCTTTCAAGTAGAAAATGCCTTGTCATAGTCTTTTGTCCATTGGAATTCAACATCTTTAGTTAGGATATTATACAATGGTCTTGCCATTTTCCTGAAGTCTTTGATGAACCTCCTAAATAACCTACATGTCCTAAGAAAATACTAACCTCTTTTTGTTTTTCAGGGGTAGGTAGATTGGTAACCACCTCAATCTTTGTAGGATCTACTTGAATTCCTTTGTGAGAGATGGAGTGGCCAAGAACTAAACCTTCCTGCATCATCATGGAGCAAATTTCACTATTTAAAGATATATTTTGGTCTTGAAATCTCTATAGGACTCTCCTGAGATTTTCTAATGCTTCATTGAAATCAACACCATAAGTAGTGAAGTCATTCATATAGATTTCCATGCAATCAAGAGAGATATTGGAAAATATGCTAATGATTGCCTTCTAAAAAGTTGAAGGTGCATTGCATAAGGAAAATGGAAGTACTGAGTAGGAATTGATCCACCATGGATAGATAAAGGTGTTCTTCTCCTGGTCATCTAGTGCAATTTGGATCTGGTTATAGTCATTGAATCCATCTAAGAAATAAAAGTATACTTTCCTGCAAGCGAGTCCAAAACTTGATCTCTGAAAGGTAAGGGAGAATGGTCTTTTTTGGTGGCAGTATTAAGTTCCCTATAATAAAAAAAAAACTCCTCACTTCCCTCCTTTTTTTGGGCACAATCACCAATGGGGACACCCACTGGCTATCTTAAATGGGGTAGATGAATCTTGCATCTAACAACTTCTATAGTTCCACTTTTACAATTTTTCTCAATGCAAGGTTAGTTCTTCTTTGAGGCTGCCTCATTGGCGTACAATCATTTCTTATGTATATCCTATGAGTGCAACGCTTAGGGTCCAATCCCTTCATATCATTATAATCCCATGTAAATGGGTATGTACAGGATCATCATGGAAAAACAAGCCCTTAAGTGACGATGAAAATTCAGAAAATCAAAGTTAGGAAACTTGACGTAAAAATTTGAATAAGTTATCTGTACTATTTCAAAAATATGTAAGAATAGAATTTGTAGAAAACTGAATGTAGTTTCTAAACTACAAGGTTTATTTCAAAAATAAATCTATTTGGTTAAAATTTGAAATTTCAATGAAGTAATTTACTCAAATTTCAGGGAAAAAATAAGAATTAGGTGTCTGTCTGACCACACTAACCACAATAAAATGATTAAAAAAATTTATAATATTTTAGATATAAGTAGAAGACTCATGTCTCGATGTGATGCATATTTTTTTGTAATTTTTTTCCAAGTAAATATTTAGTTATGAATTTTTTATTACAACTTTTAAAAAATATAAAAACTCATATGTCTAACAACCTTAACTTGGTCAAAACTTCATGAAATTCAATTTTTTTTTTTTTAAATCCTATAGTATGCAAAGCATAAAATGTGATGCATGTTTCAAATTAAAAAAATATGATACCATTTGAAAGCTATAGATGGTTTTCAATCATCCTATCAATCAGGACTTAAGTCATAATTCAAATAGAAAATAAATAATAATAATTTATTAAATTCAAAGTAAAGCATAATTTATATTGGTGGAAAGCTAAGAATCTCCTCTAAAAACCCTTTTTGCTTCATCAATTTTGGGTAAAAAAAGTCGTCAGCCACATGGGCCATCATATCACTTACATATTTCCACCTTTTGGTCCATCATGATCCTGCACAAACACAAATGCACACCGGTGGGCCCTCAATATGTTTTCCAATGACAACTGCTATTCTTAACTCAGTTTGCAGTTAATATTTAGATGTTTTCCTTCTAACACCTACACTTTTGTAGTTAACTCTACCATAACTGCTTCACTAATGCTTGGTACCTTGAGTTCATGTGGCAACAATGTTTGAGACATACCTGTTACTATAGGAAATTCAGCTGCAGGAAGAGCGGCAACCAGAAGAGTGGGAAGGAGTGTCTTCACTGTATTAGTAGAATCAAATGCATGAGAGGATGATGCTTCCTCTACCTCATAATAGTTCTAAATTATGTTAGACAATACTCCATCTTCATCTTTAAGTTGCATGGAAGGACTTTTTCTTAACATCATAAGTTGTGCCACAAGATTAACTTCCTCGACCTCTTCACCAACATGTGGCCATACGAGATCATTCCTATCATGGTAGGGTTGAATAGGAGGGTAAAGAATAATATTTTTGGTGCTCTTTCCACTAGAAATGGTCATGTGTCATATCCAACATTCAATATAGGCATCTACTATTACTAACCATGACCTTCCAAGAATAATGGGGTACCCTCCTAGTGTGGCCTTAGGAGAAAGAATCATAAAATCTATTGGGTAATCCCAAGATTATAGAGTTACCACAAGATCCTCTACTTTCCCATCAGGCTTAACAATAGAACTATCATCTAGCTACAAGACAGTAGGAGTAGGTCTCATGTTTGCAATATTTAGTTGTTGCAGGATGTCCTTAGTCATTACATTTATTTCTCCTCCCAAATCAACTAGAGCATTCTTTATTTGGATCTTATTTATAACAACTCCTACCATAAGACTCCTTGGGTCATTATATTTGGGAATAGTCACTTTCCCAAGCATGATGTTAGCCAACTATCCCACCACATGAACCGTAATGGGGTCTTTCTTCTTCCTACTTAGCTTCTTAAGGCATGCTTCCTTGATTACTTTACCATATATGGGAACATATTTTATGGCCTAAAATAGAGGTACTTGGACACATATATGCTTCAACTGATCTAAAATTTCAAAATTTGTGTCCTCCTTTTCTTCCTTTTGTTTCACAGTTTCCAACCTCTAGGGAAATGGTGGTTCTGGTTCAGTCTACTTGACTGGGGTTGGTTCAATGTTTTTAGGTGCACTTGGATGAATGGGGACATTCAGAGGCTCCTTTTGTTTCAAAAAAATCTTAGTGATAATGGGTGTGGGAGAAGCTGGCAAAGTAGTTCTTGAACACAAGCGGATGTTACTTACACTCATAGCATATGCAGGGAATTGATTTGGATCAACAGAGTATATTGGTTTTTGTTGTGGTTTATTATTTGGGTTAGGTGTGGGTTGAGATGGTAGCTGAGTAGTTTTAGGTGCATTTGAACTTGAACTAATAGGAGGGGGTATTATAGAAGGTGTTTGCATGTAATTGGTTATCTAGTTTGGCCATTGTTGTCCTCCCCTCCATTGAGATGTTTGTTTCCAATTTCTTGGAGGTGGTTGTCAATTCCCCTGAGGTTGCTACCAATGGGGTGGAGATTTTTGGTGGTTGGACCAGGAATTTGGAGGGTTATTCCAAGGCTATGGTGGATATCCTCCATAATTGGATGGATATGGGGGTCGCTATTGGTTACTAGATGAATAAGAATTGAAATATGGCCCAGGAAAAGATAGTGAATCTGGTGGCATGCCTTGTCTTGGAGCCCATGGCCTCATTTGTGTAACATAGTAGACTTGATATTCTTCACCATGGATTGGATTGAACTCAAGTGCCATCTGATTTCTATCAATATTAGCTATCATTTTGCATTTGCATTCCTTGTTTTGTTTGCAATGAGGGCAATATTCTGCCAACATTGCCTCTGCCTCCTATTGTTTCTTCTTGGCCTAAAGTGTATCCAGTTGAATAGACAGATTTTTTAGGATGTCTTGCTTAAAGTCTGCCAGTAAGTGAGTAATCTTCATCTTTAAAACTCCACTGGTAGATGAATTACCCATGGAAGATTGGTAAGCTCTCCCCTTCTTTGAAGATGCCCTAGAATAGTTCTAACATATCTTCTTGATGTCCTCCCAAGGAACTTGGGTGATATCTTCTCCTCCCATCAGGTCCAAGGCATCTATGTAGCTGTCATTAATTCCTCTTAAGAAAAGAAGCTTCTATGATTCTTCTTTGAGTGTATGGTGTAGATATTTCTATAAGAAAAATAAAAACCTTGAAATATAATCTTCCATATTCTCATCTTCCTTTTATTGCATTCTAAAAATGTCACTTCCTCTCATGTCATTGCCCCTACAATACTCCTTGTATTTCAGAAGGAAACTTTATCTTCATGTCCTACCAAGTCTCCATAATATCTCTGCCTAGGCTCATGAACCATCTCAATGCATCTTCTTTCAAGGTGGTAGGGAATAGCTTAAGCCTATGGGAATAATTAGTTGTATAGTCATAACTCATGTAGAGTATATCAAACTCGAACAAGAATGTATCAGGATCTTTTGTGACAAGTCCATAGAACTTAGGAAGGACTAAAGCAGGGATATTTTTGAGGTGGTCTACTTCATTTTGATGAGTAATGGGGAAATTTAAAGCTGGTTGGTTAGGTTTGTTTCTATTTGTATCACCCATGTCTGCCTGATGAAGTTCCAAAGCAAGGGTGTTCTCAATCATATCCTGATCTTCAGAGGAAACTTCGAAACTGGTCAAATCTAGAAATGTGTCAACAAAGAGGTGTGGCTCTTCTTCTTCTTTTTCTCTGGGAAGGTTTTGATACTCAATTATCTGGAATAGATCGGGATTTTTAGGGAGGAATCTCCCATGAGCATCTCTCCTCCTTTCTCTATGCATACATTATCAACTTACTATCAACCAACTCACACAAAGAATTGGAAAAAGAATAGGGGGGTCATTAGTTTCCTAAATGAGGGGTATACTAAGAACAACTTCCAAAAATACTAAAAAAAAGAAAAATTATCAATGAATCCAAAGAACTCCCTAATTTGACACCATCCCAAATAATCGTGCAATAAATATTGACCTCCTACAATGATTTAACAACTAAGCCCTTACAACTATGATTCAAATATTGGACATCTAACCTGAATATCTATTTCAATAATCATGAAGGTGCATTTAACTTTTCAACCTAGGGATGTAAACTTGAAATGGGTCAACACAATATGTGCACTAGGAATCCAAAGTAGCCATATTCATCCTACAGCTAAGAAAGACTCAATGCTGAAATTAAATTACTTGGAAGGAGATAACATAAGTTCTCATCATCAACCAATAACTAAACTAAGCTAAAATTCATGACAAAAATGAAAATCTGAGCGAACAAATAGGAAACTACTCTATCTGCTTTGGTTGTAGGAACAATCACATAATGGAATTCTAGTGGCTGTAGGAACAAAAAGTGACAGATTTTTAACTAATTATTGAATAGAAAATAAATAACTAACTAAATGACAAAATACTCACCAAGTGGGCCCCCTTGGATCAGTATCCCCTAAAAAAAATGTAAACTTAGATGCACAAACTTATAAATTTATTTCATTCATTGGAAAAAATGAGTACAATCGGGCAACAAGACTGTATTACTAAAAAACTAAGAGAGCAAGTACATCATCAGATTAAGTAACCCCTTGAGAAGGAGCATCCGAGTCTTATTTATAGAAGCTACTAACTAAGCACCTAGCAAGGCGATCAACTCCAAAAGATCTGGAGCACGCCACTTTAGGGAAAGCATAAAAAGTGGAGAGGCGATTACACATGCATGAAATCTTGTCAGGTATGTTTGCCTCAATGCAAATCTAGCACAACGGTAATTCCTATATTCGCTCAACAAGCAATTAAGCCTATTAAAAGGCGGTTACAACTTCGATTTGAATGAGGAATCTCCCACCGTCATGATCCTTTCTTCATTGAATGACTACCTTGTTGACTGGTATAGAAGATGACCAACTGGAAGAATCTCCCTTAATTACAGGACTCTAATTATATCTACATGACAATCTTAGTGCACACAACAACTGCATATATGTAACTATCTCAGAGTGACATTCATTAATCTGCATGTAAAATTAAAATAGATAGTTCATATAGCATGTCAATATCATTTAAAGGTTATGAAAATAAGTTCATGTCCAAAGTCTATGGTTTTAAGGAAATATCATAAAAAGGTGAACATCCAAGCATCGAAGTCTATGAAAACTGCAACAAATGGAAAAAAAAATCTATCAATAATTGGACCATAAATGAGATTCATCATGCTCTATAGGTCGAGAAAGTGAAGAATGCATCTAGAAATGATTTAGTTCTACTCTCAGGTGATTCTAGGGTTTACAGATAAACCCTAATAGGTTTACAGTCATGGCATCCTCACAAATGTTCTATTTTGACGGTGAGTTATGTTTGGGGATTACATGAAGCTTAAATAATGACTTAAGCCCAATATGTTTATCCCGTGATTGACCTTTTACATCTTGGAAACTAGTTGATGAGGTCTAAGGTTCACATGAGTGTGATAGTGTGTGATTGGTGGATCAAGGAGTTAAGAAATTTAATAACTCCGCGAATTGGTTAAGGATTTTGAAGATCCAACGACTAGGTGATGGATGAGTGTAATTTCAAGTCAGGGGATTGTGAAGTTAAGAATTTGAAGTTCCTCCGACAACCCGATGACTCTGTCATCAATGGGACACTAGTGGATTAGTGGGAGTCAAATTCGTGTCTCTCCAATAGCCCAATATTTATATGTCAGCATGTTGTAGGTTTTCATAACTTAGTAACCTCTGATAAGAGGTTCTAAAGTTCAAGTTTTTAGCAACTTAGTGATGGAGCGATATGGAGTGTGAAAATGTTATCGCTGAGACTGGATGACATCGGTGAGACCTTTGATTATGTCTCTCCGATCTGGCAAGGAGAAGGTAGCACTTCAAGTGGGACCAAGTCATAATGATGTGGGTTATAGTGATGATGAAGATGACACATGACATGATTGGTTTGAGAAAATAGTAATGCAGATCCTTGTTGTGGATTATGGAGCAGTGACATGGTGATGAGGTGGACAGGTAAAGTCATCAATTTGTTCTCATCGGTGTGACATTTCATCATTGATAGGACTCTTAAGGCAGTATGTCTAATGCAATGATGATAACCTTCATCAAGCAAACAAGGTAATATCACTAGGACTATGAAGCTTGTCCCTCTACTATGGTGATGAAAGAATGTAATATTGATGGCAGGCTCGATAAGGTAAGGGGATCTATATATGGAAGATAAATAGAACAAAAACACATGGTGATGAAGTGGATAGGTGACATCATCAATGGTCTTCATCAGTGTGACTGGAGGTCATTGATGGGACTTGTTCAGATGTCTCCCAAACAACTCGAGGTCCTACCCATCAGTGAGATAATATGGTATCACCAGGACTATGGAGCTAATCCCAATGATAGAGCAATAGGATAATGGATGTCAACTGTGGGACCCAGTGAGGTGGATGTGGCAGTGAGACCTGGTAAGATGAGGATAACATGCAGTCATGAAGTGAATGACTGGATGACACATGGAAAGAAGTAATTATGGATGGTGACATGTGGTGACATAATGGCGTGGAGATCAATTGTCCATAGTTCAACAAATGGTATCGATGTGATAGCCCTATATCAATGGGAGTGGAGTAGATGTCTCATCGATAACCCAATAGCTATCTCATCACTGTGAATTTAATGTATTGGTGGAATTCTGAAAGATGTCTCTCCAATGGAGTGATAAGGCGAGAAGCCTATGGGACCCGATTGTGATGAAGGTTGATAGGTGGCAAAAAATGATTGCTTGATGTGAAAATTTGCATCATTGTTGCAAATTAAGCGGTGATGACATGGAGGAAAGATGACATGTGGGCCCATGTATTTGAAGGTAGTTCACATCAAAGAGAATTATGGACATTGATTAGACTGTAATGGATGTCTCTCTGATAGAGCGACATGTGATGCACTTTGAAACTAAACCCCTATGATCGAAGGTGGAGATCAAGTGGCCAAAATTGGATGGCAATAAGGGATTGGCATGAGATGAGGATCAATGGTGATAGTAAAATTGAAGCTAATAAAATGGCGGTGATTTAAAGGTGCCAAGATGAATAGAGGATTGTAAGATCTTGGCGTGAAAGAGAAGATCAACGGGGAGTATTAAAACTTGAAGATCTACAATGGTCTGACCTGTGTGAATCGGGGTTACAATTGGTAACCAACATAAAGGATGGATTTTATTGGTCTAGCTGCACCTATGACCAATTGAATGAATATTTGATATGTTAATCGGTGACACAGATAGCCATGTCAATCAAGATTAGAATTGGATTCTATTTTCAAGAGAATGCATTTAATGTATTCTAGGTTTGGGATTTTGTATGTTATTTGGTTGAGCAGATTTAGTGAATCTGTATAGTGTGTGTGTGGCTAGATGAACTAATAGCTTGCTGGAAGGGAAACCCTAATCTGATGTATGAGATGATCTAGATGGTTGAGAGAATCTTGAGGTAGAGATAGCAGGCTAGTAGAAAAAGGAGATAATTAGATATTGTCAAAGTGAGAGGTCTACATGAAGTGTGTGAATTGAGAGAACAACCCGTGGTTGTATTTCATGTATTGAATAGAGTTACATTTTTTTTCTCGTATGCTACAAAGATAGGAAGAGTCAAGTGATGTAGTTATTCTATAAGAAATAGAGCAACAGGGCAGACAAATAATGCACATGCAAGTCCTAGACTATAATACATAACATCCTCTAGGTGTTATCATTCATGGTGAAGAGGTATAGTGCATCAAGATAGAACAATGGTTGCTCTATGTGAAGAGGAGAGTATTGAGAAGGGGTGTGTTGTTGAGAGTGTAGCTTCAACAAGATAAAGTAAGTTGCAGTAAGTGCAACAATGTATTATGTGTATTGATGTGCCTCAGGCTTTGTAGAACCAATCTATGCATACATGAGCTTGTGTTGTAGTAAGAGGTTGTATAAGAAAATATACAATTTATTTCTCTGGACAATCTGAATTATAAAAGTAGAATAAGTATTTAGAAAATCTAGAAAACCCTTTTACAATTTAGAATATCTATCTAAAGAAAAACTTTGAATTTACGTAAATTCGAAAAAATAGTTCATTACCACTAATGGCTATTTCAATTTAGAGGTTTTCTTAAAAAAAATCATTACATCAAAATCAATTAATGAACATCCAAATCAACATCTTCAATGGACTTATATGGTTCTTAGTCCATCAAATCCATCGTGTATGATGAGGAATTTTATCACTTATCAATATTTTTTAATAAGAATAAAGGTTAAATATTTTTGAAAATACCCTAACCTACATACGAACAATAGATAATAAAGTGCAACCAAAATAAATAAATAAAAAATTAAATAAACTCCATAGATTTATCAATTTTAAAATTTAAAATTGGAATATAAAATCACCTCAAATCAAATGTTACTACCAAGAAGGATCAAGGATCAAATATTATGTGCATAAACCATAACATAACATAAAGCATTTTTAACAGATCTTCACCTGCTAAGGGAGCTTTCTCTCTTTCATGAGTGAATGACGCAATTAAATGAAAAATGAAGATGACACCATTTTTTCCTTGTATCATCTTGAATAGGTACATAATTGTAATGAAATTCAACAAAATGAGCATCTTATTTGATGACTTATCCCTCAAAAGGCCCATCTAAAATACTTCTACAACCTTCTCAATACAAAATGGATTAGGTTTTATGAACCATGGAATTGGATCAAAAATTTATATTTGGCAATCTATTTTGGATTCTAATAATGTTCTCAAGCTTAAAATTATTAATCGCTGAAGTATTTTATATATAAGTGAAATAATTAGAATTTAGAAAATTTAGAAAATCAAGTATAAAAGAAATATTCTAAATTTATAAAAGTTTCTAAATTAAACAATCTTTTCCAATAAAAAAAAAAATTATTTATAAAAATAATATATTAAAAATATATAAATTACTACACATAATTTTTTTTCTAAAATTTAAAGAATTAAATATGAAAGAAATTTCCTAAATTTACTATTACTTATACAAGTTTCTAAATTAATATACTTAAAATTAAAAATATTGTGAAAATATTTACAAAAGAAAAATTCTAAATTAATATACTTAAAATTAAAAAATTTGTTAGGATTAGGATCAATTTGAGTTAGTGTTAGGGTTAATGTTAAGTTAGAATAAGGGTTTATTTAGTAGTATAGTTAGAATTGGGGTTTCCATGACAATTAGGGTTTGTATTAGAATTAGAATTATGAATAGAGTGAGAATTATGGTTAGGATTAATATTATAATTAGGATTATAGTTAGGGTTAGGGATATATTTAGGATAAGGGTTATGTTAGGGTTTAAAAAATAATTACTTATAAAAATAAAGATATCTCTTGAGGTCTTTTATGTATATTTATTTAAGTAATATTTTTTAATTAATATAATAATTACTTATTAAAATATCACATTAGAAAATATGTAAAATTATTATACATAATTTTTTTTCTAAAATCTAGAAAACTAAATATGTAAGAACATTTCTAAATTTAGTATTACATATAAAAGTAAGTTTTTACTTAAAATTAAAAAAATGTGAAAATATTTTTAAAAAAGAAAAATATTCTTTGATGTTAATGATTTTTTTTATAATAGAATAGAAATAAAGTTATAAAGTAATAAAAAATAATTGTTTTTTTTTAAATTCTAAATTAATGTATTTAAAAATAGAAAATTAGAAAATTAGAAAATTAAAGATTATAAATTTAAGGATTTACTAAAGATTTTATCATACAAAAATATAACTTAAATATACTATGGATTTTCATAATAAGAAAATCCAAAATAAATTTTAATCCTAATCCTAATTTTATCTGGAACCCTAATATATCCTAAATCTTAAGCCTAACTATAATTTCACACCCTAACCCTAACGAAAGGATATCTCTAAACACCTCAAAAAATGGTATGTAGTTACTAGTTAGAGGTAGATTTGTATTTGAGAAATGTTATGTAGTTACTCTTCAAACGGACAACTTGACATTACATTCAAGAGCTTATTACAAATGACTTTCAAGAGAGTTGTTTTTATAGATTGAAAGGACAATTGATGTAGGGTTGAGATTGGTCCAATAAATCAATGGTTGAGGATGCTTGAGAGTATTGGAGAGAGGAGCCTACAAGAATCACCTTGTAATTGGTACACTTGAGGAGGGCAAAGATTAAGGGGATTTGGATGGATAAGATTGTCTTGGAAAGAGATAAAGGGTGAGAAGCAAAGAAGTCTTTTCTTGAAAATATGTAAAGGGTGAGGATTTTCATGGAGAAATGAATAGATAGGATTTTATGAGAGGATTTTAAGAGCAGGAGGTGAATGGTACAAGTACATGTCAATTTTAACCATGGTTAAGCATGCTTTAGAATGTATACATGGATTAATTAGTTTTAATCACCAAATTAATTAAAAGACATCTTAGATAAAAAAAATTATAATAAAAAATGTGGTACAAATTTATTCAATCAAGAGGAAAGTCATTACAATCAAGATACGGGTCCTAGCACCAAGGACCACCAAGAGAACTATCAAAGTATAGACAAGAAGCAAAGAATTAGAACCACAAACCCAAAAAACCCAATTCAAGGTCCATGAATATCCTCTTGGAGCAACAACTTCAACCTCAAAGAACAATCCAAAATTTTAGATGATTTAAACAAATAAAATTTATTTATTTAATTTTGAAGAATGCAAATATGAACCATCAACTTAATTAAATAATGTTGAATATTTAATTAAAGGTGAACTATATTAAAAATAAAATAAATAAATAAATTTATTAAATAAGTGATTTAAATTTATTTAATTAGTACCAAAAAAGTAGTTGAAAATATTAATTAAATAACCGATCTTATTTAATGAATGCCAAAAATAAGAAAAAAAATTATAATAAAAAATGGGGTACAAATTTATTCAATCAAGAGGAAAGTCATTACAATCAAGATACGGGTCCTAGCACCAAGGACCACCAAGAGAACTAGCAAAGTAGAGACAAGAAGCAAAGAACTAGAACCACAAACCCAAAAAACCCAATTCAAGGTCCATGAATATCTTCTTGGAGCAACAACTTCAACCTCAAAGAACAATCCAAAATTTTAGATGAATTAAACAAATAAGATGTATTTATTTAATTTTGAAGAATGCAAATATGAACCATCTACTTAATTAAATAATGTTGAATATTTAATTAAAGGTGAGCTTTATTAAAAAGAAAGATAAAAAATAAATTTATTAAATAAGTGATTTAAATTTATTTAATTAATAAAAAAATAGTTGAAAATATTAATGAAATAACTGATCTTATTTAATGAATGCCAAAAATAATAAAATATGATTACCAAATGAAACAATTTTAAACGTCTTGTAAAAAAAAATAACTAAAACATTATCAACTACTATCAAATAGGAAATATACACGAAACGGTTTATCTGCTCTCCAGAAGATCTGCCGAAGATTGCCTTGAACTGTTGCGCCCCATCTCGACCAGACAACGGCTATAAATACTGCGCCATATAAGTTCCAATGATCACCATCATTTATGAACAGAACCCACATTCTATCTATAACACATTACCACAAATCTCAAACTCAAAATCATTGCAAAGCGATTTCCTCAGCTCCAATGGCTTCACTACCTCTGTCTTCCATTCCTCTCCTTTTACTGCTTTTAATTTCCACTGTAAGTGCAGATCCAGATGCATTGCAGGATTTCTGCGTAGCAGATACGAAATCCTCCACAAATTTCTTCAATGGGTTGCCTTGCCTGAACCCCAGTGAGGTCAACGGCAAGCACTTCACCACATCGGTTCTGAACAGCCCAACGAATACAAGCAACCGGTTCGGGGTTGGTGTGGCGTTTACAACTACAGATGTGTTACCGGGTATCAACACCCTGGGAATATCAATCTCTCGTGCAGATGTGGCTGTGGGTGGACAGGTGCCTCCCCATTCACATGTGAGAGCCCATGAAATTGCTTTCGTAGTGCAGGGAAAACTATCCGCGGGCTTCGTTGATACTTCCAACAAGTATTTCTCTCAGACTATCAATACCGGCGATGTGATTGTTTTTCCTAAAGGAACGATTCATTTCCTTCAAAACCTTGGGGACAGTCCTGCAACTTTGATTGCTGCATTTAACAGTCAGAATCCAGGGGTGTCTGTTACTCCCTTGGTTACATTCGTTTCCAATCCGGCTATTCCCCCTAGCCTTCTTGCCCAGTCATTCCAGATTACTGAGGAGGAGGTGACCAAAATCAGAAAGGGTCTTGGTGGCAGTTGAAACGGTTATATACCTGTTTTCATGGAGCTCTGATAATGTAGGTAGTAATAAGTGATATCACCAATGTTGTGATTTCGTCTGGTTTTAGACCTTTCAAATATGTTAATTTATTTTTCTTTTTTGAATTGGGTTTGTTTTAATTCTTGTTTGGTGGCCTGAAATGAGAAGAATGTTGATTAATGTTTCTGTATTAGTTTTTGATACAGAGATTTCCCGATCTTGTGAAATTATGGTTTTAGACCTTTCAAATATGTTAATCTATTTTTAATCTATTTTTCTTTTTTGAATTGGGTTTGTTTTAATTCTTGTTTGGTGGCCTGAAATGAGAAGAATGTTGATTAATGTTTCTGGATTAGTTTTTGATACAGAGATTTCCCGATCTTGTGAAATTATGGTTTTAGACCTTTCAAATATGTTAATCTATTTTTCATTTTTGAATTGGATTTGTTTTAATTCTTGTTTGGTGGCCTGAAATGAGAAGAATGTTGATTAATGTTTCTGGATTAGTTTTTGATACAGAGATTTCCCGATCTTGTGAAATTATGGTTTTAGACCTTTCAAATATGTTAATCTATTTTTCATTTTGGAATTGGATTTGTTTTAATTCTTGTTTGGTGGCCTGAAATGAGAAGAATGTTGATTAATGTTTCTGGATTAGTTTTTGATACAGAGATTTCCCGATCTTGTGAAATTATGGTTTTAGACCTTTCAAATATGTTAATCTATTTTTCTTTTTTGAATTGGGTTTGTTTTAATTCTTGTTTGGTGGCGTGAAATGAGAAAAATGTTGATTAATGTTTCTGGATTAGTTTTAATAGAATGTGGGTTCTGTTGATAAATGATGGTGATCATTGGAGCTCACATGGCACAGTATTTATAGCCGTTGTCTGGTCGAGATGGGGCGCAACGGTTCAAGACAACTTTTAGCAGATCATTTGGAGATCAGATAAACCATTTCTGTTTATTTACTATTTGATAATAATTTACCTTTTTTTAATGGTTTTTCTAATTGTAGGCAATTAAAATTACCTAGTAAAAATTACCTAGTAATAAGTGATAAGGCCTGGAATTTGATGGTCTAAGTGGCGGTGTAAAAAATTATTATAAGTATATATATATAATATATATGTATATATATAATATTTATTATAAAAATAGAATAGTTTAGAATCTTTTCTATGATAGAATATAATTCTTTCTAATAATAAAAAATATATTAATTTAAAAAAAATTCAAAATAGAATATGATGTTTTTAGTTTTTAGACAAGATTTATTTTTATACGAATTTAGAAATCTCTTTTTCATTTTAACATAAATTTAAGATTTTTACATTTATTACTAATTATCATTTTTTTCTAATTTTACATTTTTTAATATATATTGGATATCCATATGAATAATAACATAAAGAAAAATTTTATTTTTTTCAAATACACAATTTGTTTTACAAGTAATTGGGAGCTTGCATTTTTCTTCAAGATCCAATATTTGTGAATTGAAAATTGAACTAACATTTGTGTTAGGTAATTGGCTTTTACAATTTATATTTTTCATCACCAATTCTGTGAGTTCATCTGGTTTGAGCCCTTTCAAATATGTTAATCTGTTTTTCTTTTTGGAATTGGTTTTTTTTTTTTAATTCTTGTTTGGTGGGCTGAAATGAGAAGATTGTTGATAAATGCTCTTGGATTAATTTTTTATAGAGATATTTTATAATCTTGTGAAATTGGAGAATTTAACAGTTTGTTTGATCTTTGGAATGAATATTATTATTATTTTTTTTTCTCTTTATGATCTTAAAATTATTTCATTTTATTGTAGGTTAAATTGGTGTTCCCTTTATGATCTTAGAATTAATTCACTTGTGATCCATAACTGAGATGGATATTATGTAGTATGATTTGTTCTAAGATATTATTGAAAAGGAAGAATTAGAGAAGATTGTTGATAATTTTTTTGAATTAATTTTTGACCATTTTTTATATAGAGGTTTTCTAATTTTGTTAAATTATGTAGAATTCTACAGTTTGTTTGTGTCAAATATTTTGGAACCAATATTATTATCTTTTATTGTAAGTTAAATTGGTGTCCCCTTTATAATTTTAAAATTAATTCATTTTATTGTAGGCTAAACTGGTGTCCATTAAAATTAATTCACTTGCGATCCATAATTAATATGGATATTATGTAGTAGGATTTGTCATCTATTTTTAAGGAAATAATTAAGATATCAATATTAAAAATGAAGAATTAAAATAAATAGATTATTTAGGTTAATTAATTACTATAATAATAAGTAATTTACATGTAAAAGTTGAGTTTTGAAATGTGTATTTGATTGGATTTGAAATATAAATGATAAATGAAAAAAGAATATATCTTGAAGTTTTTGAGAAGAGATTATTTTGATTATAACAAAATATTAGTATCTAAAATCTAAGAAAAAATTGGAATAAGTAAATTGAGATGATTGTATTTGATGAAATTTTAAATTGTGTTTGAATTAAAACACATCTTTCACATATGACCTTGACCCAAAAAAACAAGTCCTCAAACCATCTATGCACCTCAAAATTCAAGTTGAATTTGAAATTTTCAAATATATCCACACCTACATATGCAAATGTGGTGGCACTAAAATATGTTGTTATATTTTACTAATACTGGATGTTGGAGTGTACTAACTTCCCCTTTGTTGATGGATTTATTGTTTTACACAAATTGGAAGAGACCCAAGTAAGATGTGAAATAGATACATGCAAATAACTATCAAAGGTGTAATACCGTTTTATAATAAATGATTGAGATTAGATGAAATAAAATTTATAATAAATCTCAAAATGACCTTATGTATTATGTATGATCTAGTATTTAGTATTTGTTGATGCAAAGTACAATACAATCATAATCACTAATACAAAATAAGACTATAATAGAAATACAACTAATTCTAATTATTTATGTACATGAGAAATGAATGTAGTGAGTGAATTTGAATAATACAAATGCCTTAGGGTATGGTCCCATGGAGGGGGCCTTCCTAAGAAAATTCATGGGTGTTGCTTAGATTTTTTAGGAATATTTTAAGGCTAGTGGTCCCATGAATTCAATTTTGCAATTCAGCTTAAAAGTTTGAGCTCCAAAATTTAAGGATCGAAGTATTTTTTATTTTTTTTATGAATTTAAAACTTTAATTGATAGACAAGTGGCAAAAAAACTTTCTAAAAAATTGCTAAGCTGTAGGGGCAATTTTTAGCCCCACCTTAATTTCACTCGCTAAAACATTCATTTCTAAAAGGTAGGGGCTCTTATTTTTCTGGAAAATATGATAATTAATCCTGTAGGACAATTTTTTTTCTTCATGAGATAGCTTGATCCAAGAAAGTAAAAGCCCAAGCCCTCCCATGGGACAATACAATTAGAATGATATCCTTTTACACACAACTTGATAATACAAATTTAACTATAAAGATATGAGCAAAAAATAATACCAAGTTAGAATAGAGTTAGCATGCATATATAATTAATTTTTGAATTAGATAAATTAGGTCATGGCCACACTTACAACTCTAAACTAGGTCGTCACATGTGTGACCTTTAACTCATCTAAGGGAAAAAAGATTTTACTAGAGGTAAGAAGATATTTTACAAATAAATACAAGTTGAATGTTAATGGGAGTGTTTAGGGCATTGTATTAAGGAGTACCAAACAATTTTTTATTAATTAAAGATAAAATGTGTAAGTGATGCATTTTTCAATCTTACGTAGTATGTCAAATTTTGGTGTTTTTTATGAATCAACATGAGTATTTATACAAAGGTAAAAAAACTAATTAAAAGCAAAACAATTGGAACAACAATATAGAGTCACCTTAAGAACTAAACATAAAATCGAGGATATGAATAGTAATAATATGCCCCTTCTATTTGTGTTTCACATACAGGTGAATTAAAGTCTAGGAAAGAAGAAACAAAGGTAAAAAACTAATTAAATGTAAAAAAATTGGAACAACAATCTAGAGTCACCCTAAGAACTAAACATAAAATCGAGGATATGAATAGTAATAATATGCCCCTTCTATTTGTGTTTCGCATACAGGACAATGGAAAGCATATATGATTAATAAAGTAAAGAAAAAAGCAAAGTTTCCATGAAGGCACAAAGTCCTCTATTGCTCCTTCGGGATGGGAAAGCAATCTCCAAGCACAAAGTCTTGAGAATTAGAAATCCTATCTACATTTTCAAAATAATTCTATGAGACAACATATAACAACACAAAGTCTGTAAATATAATGCACTTGTAAATCAAAATTCCTAACTGTAAACCAATTTAATTTAATCCTTCAAACTTGAAGCACAAAGACAGGTAATGAAATGCAAAAAGATTCAACACAAAGTCTAAAATCTTTATGCCTTCTTTATACCACTTGAAAATTAAGTTCACACACACAAAGCTCAAAGTCTTTTTGCTGTAAATTTCTGCAGAGTTTTCTCTATTGTCAAAAGGATAAAAAATTACAAAGGACCTCCTCAAGTATTTATAGGAGAGAGGCCTTGAGAAAAAGGTGGGAGGATCTCAACCAACTTGAGAAAATCTCTCAGCTGCTAACTAATTGCAATTGAATTATTCAAAATTACAATCCAAATTGTGATTTGTCTTGTAAGAATTTACATGTAATCACAATTCCCAAAATTGCAAGAAAAGAACACTTGCGATTACAAAATTTGTTTTTACATATGTTTTGTCGAAAGTAAAAAACATAAAACAACCTAATGTTTTCATTCAGTCCCATTCCTAGCTTTCAAAGATAGAAACTTGCTGATAATTCCTTGCAACTCATCAAGGTCGAGACCAAGTGTATTTCTAGCAACGACAATGGTCTTTATGATAACATCATAATATCTGACTATCGCCTTTCTATGCTCTTCGAAAGCAACTTGCATCTTGTTAAAGACCAGCTGATGATTGAAAAATTTATGAATAACATCCATAGAAAACTGATCTGAATCTAGCTCTTGGTGAAGATTTATAGTAATCTGAGAAACATCAATAGCCACAAGTAATTCTCCCTCATGACTCAACACCTTGCAGGGGATTTTCTCGAAATTTGAAAGTATGTCATGTTCAAATTTAGCACTCATCTCAAGGGTAGCCTGGACATCTTTGATAAGATCTTGAATAACTAATGACTTGTTTGTCATAAGTTCCTCAAATTATATGTAATTTTCCCTTTTTGAAATTACTGAGTTGCTGCATAGAATTTCCAGCTTCACTTGATGGATCTCATGCCAAATTTTTAAGTCTTTCTCAAGAGAATGTAGACTTTGCTAAAAATCTTTCAAAGTTTGATTCATTTTGAATATTGCTACTTTGACAATATTTAAATTCTTCAATGCCTTTTCAACCACTGGTATCCTTTGATCAATTAGTTGGGTTGTCCAGGAATCAATTGCTTTAGCTTTTTGTGCAATTTTTTCCAATTGCGTGACTGATTCCCTAGGAGAAAACAAAGATGGTGAGCCAACTATTTCTGATGAACCAGTAATCCTTTGAATAACTAAAACAAGTTGTTCATTTTCCTCTTTGAGCTTCTCCTTTTTGGCTAGAAATTCATTGTAGTTTTGTGCCAAAATTTTCACTAAACTCTAGGCATCTTGCATCACATTTGCATGAGTCTGCTTGCCCAATTCCACTCTAGTGAATTTGTAATCAGATACCTGCATCTCTTCATGTGGCTTGTCGACAAGAGGCTTTGCTATCTCAACATACTTCATCTTATTGCTATCAATAAACACTTGCGAGACTATTTTCGCCTTCTTTACAGCCATTGGTTTGGATTTCTTCAATTTCTTGAAATCAAACACATCAGGAGAGACTGCTTGTTTCTTCCTCTTTGGAGCAACTGATTTTAACCATGGAGGAAGATCCAAGGTTCTTACCTCTAAAACAACAACTACAGTCTGTGTAGAAATGGGTTTAGTTTGTGTCACAATTGAAATTCTAGGAGGTGCCCTAGTTTGTATAGCAACCATAATTTGCTTAGAAGACAAATTACGACTAGGATCAACCATGAAACAATGAAAGCTTGCTGCTGATGTATCTATCTCTGGGAGAGTTATTTCAGATATTACCAGAAAGATTGGATTTGTATCAAATACATTCTCCAAGTTGTCATGCGAGCTTCTCACAGGTGTATTCATTATTGATGTAGTTGAAGAGTGATGAATAGCTTCTAAAGGTGGGATGGGAGAAATGAATACTGTGGAGAAAGAATCAACATCACTATCAAAGGGAGAAATAGGAGAAATTGTTGAAACAGGTATTGGGGCTTCAACATGAGGAGACATTTCGCTTAGAATAGTAGAGGTTTCAAGAACCTCCTCTTCTTGCTGATCCAAAAATTGAATGTATGTTTTCTAAACTTCTTTCCCCTTCAATATTTCCTTTTCCAATGGTTCCTTTACAACTCGGTTTACTCTCAAATTAATTTTGGTACTTGAAGAAGAAGCTCCTTCTTTTGATTTGTCTCTAATCTCTGACTTCAGTCCTTTGGGTCAAGCTGAATCATTTTCAGCTCTGATTCTGATTTTTATAGTCTTAACACCTATGCTTTTGAGCCAAGTGTTGGTATTTGTGAAGACTGACTTAAATCTATCAAAAATAGAGGTAGATTCCTTCTGAGACCACTGGA
Source organism: Sequoiadendron giganteum (assembly GCA_007115665.2). Classification (NCBI taxonomy): domain Eukaryota; kingdom Viridiplantae; phylum Streptophyta; class Pinopsida; order Cupressales; family Cupressaceae; genus Sequoiadendron; species Sequoiadendron giganteum. Next base: position 96,437,271 of record CM021106.1, read on the forward strand.
TTGCAAGAATGGGAGCATTAGCTACCTCTTGCTCTTCATATTCAAGATCTAAAATCTGCCCATCATCAATTACTCCTTCTGGAACCAAGGTCAGATTAAGATCAACAACTTGCTCCACCGTGAGCCTACAGTAATCCATTTTATAGATATCTTTTTTTGTACGGAAGTTTTCCCAAATGTCTTCAATACAGTGCACAAGAGTGAAGGCTCTTTAAATTTTGTCTTTCACTCTTCTGTAGTCAAATTCCATTTTGGCCTGGAATTTCTTCAACTTTACTTCTTGAAGTTCAACTTCCATTGCTTTTTCCCTTGAGGAAGTTGTCAAAGAATACCTCTCAATTATCAATGGATTATGTGATGAAATACTGACTCCAGTCTTATGTTGTGTAGCTTGATGTGCATGTATTGTCATCAACTACCTTCCCAGCTCCATGAAAATGATCTTATCCATTGAATACCTTGGAAGCATATAAGGTTGGTCTTCAAAACAGCTGACTCTCATATAAGTGAAGGTAGGGAATTGAAGAAACAGGCAACCATACTCATTTACTTTTTCCCAAGCAGCCTCAGATACCTTGTTGTTTTCCAATGCTTTGTCCAACAAACACATGAGATGACCAAAGAAAGCATCTTGAACTCTTCTATAATGCACCCGACTTTGTCTTAAATTCAGCTAATCATAATACTCCCATACAGGAACTAATGATCTATCAACTCTAGTAGAAAGGCCTAGAAATTTCCTCAATGAAGCTTCGATATAAACCAGATATGAGTTCATGTAGAAGGTTTGTGTGGTTGGAACCTGTGCAAGTTGTTCACACAAACTGTCACTGATTATTTCACCCCAAAAGATTGGGTATTGTGCTTTCCTGATAACCATGATGAATTTATACATCCAGCTTTCAAACATATTGGAAACTTTTAACCCCACTATTCTGCTCAAGAGAGTGATCATATCATTAATTTCTTCTTTAAAATCAAATCGATACAATTTGGGTATCCGGGTTACACAAGGTCATGATTTGAGAAGCCATCTATGATTGATATGCTTGATACAATCATTCTTTTTCTGCTTGAAATGATTATGAACTATGATCTCTAAATATGTAGGAGCATCAGGGACTCTGAAGATTGTGTTGATAGTTTTAGGATCAAGTCTGATAACCACATTGCCATCATCGTCCTTGATGGTTCTAGATTCACTGTCAAAGTGGGATGCACATGCAAGAACGAATTCTGGCTCGAGGGAAGCAATAGGAAAAGTAGATACTAGGTGAATATGACTTCTCAGCAATAACTGCATATTGTGGGAAGTCAATTTCTCTGCCCTTTTGAGAAACTCAGACATGTCAACATGCCCAATTTATGTGTCCTTGATATCATCTATGTTTGAGACCACATGAGATGGAGAGATCTCATTCTGATACTTATCAAATTTGTATTTCATCTTCTTGTTTGTTGGAGAAGTAGGTTCGTCAATCATTGAACAGGAATCTACAAGGTTGGAAGACAAAGATGAAACATAAAATGAAGAAGAAGAGCCCTAGATAACTCGCATTCTCTTCAACAAGATGACAACCTAAATATTCAAGTTGAGGGCACAATTCTAGTTGTAGATTTTAGGAAAGCTCCACAAAAAGAAAAAAATCAATTGAACTTGAACACAAACTGCTCTTGAAAATTTGATCAAACTCTCCAAATCGAGTTTTCCAAGCCAAGCAACAATAAAAAAAAACCAAAATCGGGTTTTCTAGTTGACTCAACCAGTTTATTTTTTGTCAAATGGATAAGATCAGACTTTTCAGCTCTTATAACTATTTTGATTTTAACAAAATGAGGGTTTTTGAACAACTTAAGCAATTTCGGACTTTTTTTAGCTCCTTTGACAATGTTCACTTTGACAAAAATCAAAACTTTTAGGCCACTTAAGCAATTTCGGGTTTTTTCCTCACTTAAGCAATTTCGAGTTTTTCCCTCACTTAAGCAATTTTGGGTTTTTACCTCACTTAAGCAATTTCGGGTTTTTTTATGACTTTAGCAACTTTTCTTTTAGGCTTCAAATTCCCTATTCTACTGAGCCGCCTAAAAAACCTGAATTTGACCAAAAAGACAAGAAAAAAGACTCAGAATTTGACAAAAACGGAAAGGGAAGCTGATGAAAGGATGCCCAAAGGGATCATCAATTGAAACCTGAAGTTTTTTTACCTCAACACCTCGTAAAAAGTGCCTTAGAGAGAAAAACTTCAAATTTTTGGGTAGGTTGCTTCAATTTTTGTCATGTCAAAAATTGAGGACAACAACGGGCTCCGACTAGGAAACGAAATTTGTGAATCAAAGGTTGTAGAATCTAGAATCTCAAAATTCTTCAGTGTTCTTTCCATTGGGTAACGTAGTCAACAAACAAAACTCAAAAAGAAAAATTAACTAAAGAAAGACCAAAAAGATAAAGGAAAACTAAAAAGACTCGAAGGACTGAAAGACTCAAACCTATGTACATAAACTAATCTAAAACTCTACTGGAAGTAGTGCTTTAGATGCTGCCCACTGTAAGGCAGTACGAATGGAGTGCCATCTTGATACACCAGTAAAAAACTATTTTCACCAATTTCTTGATGAATTATAAAAGGGTTGTGCCATAAAGAATCAAATTTCCCATGCATGCCTTTAGGCTCTCTCCTTTTATCCCAAAGCAAAACACGATCTCCAACTTGGAAAACCTTCTGCTTCAATTTTTTGTCAAAAAGAACTTTAACTTGCTTTTGATGGTCGTTGATGCGATCCACCACTTGTGACCTTTGTTCCTCCAACTATGAGAGAAACATTATCCATTTATCTAGAGAACCTTCAAATGTATCATCTTCGACAACCTTAGCCAATTTGAGAGCTGGGAGTTCCAATGTAATTGGGATTTCAACATTCACACCATAGAGCAGCTGAAATAGAGACATGGTGATGGCTCGCTTGGGTGTAATTCGATCAGCCCATAAAGCATCATACAATGCTCTATGCCATGATCTTTGATTCTCGTCTACAAGCTTTCATATTATAGTGATCAAGTTCTTGTTACTCGATTCTGCTTGACCATTACCTTGAGGGTAATAATCTGATGAGTGGGCCAATATAATGCTATAGTCAAAATAGAATTGAGTTACCTCATAAGAGGAGAATAATGATGCATTGTCTATCACTACCTTGTATGAAACACCAAATCTTGATATGATGTTCTCTTTCAAAAACTTACACACTACCTCAGATGTAGCATGTTTTACAGGAACAACCTCTACCCACTTGGTAAAATAATTCGTTGCAGCAAGAATGTAGGTATGTCCAGCACTTGAATGAGGATTGATGACACCAATGAAGTCAATCCCCCATTGTCTAAAAGGCCCTTCTATCATGACTGGTTTCAACAATTGTGCCATCATCTTTTGCTTGCCAACAAATTGTTGACATTGTACACATTTGCATAGCCATTTATACGTATCTTGAAAGAGCATTGGCCAGTAGTATCTAGCCCTTAAGATCTTATGAGCAGTTACTGATGGACAAAAGTGCCTGCCACATGCTAAATTATGAAAATATTCTAGCAACTTGTCTTGCTGTGCCTTATCAACACAATGCTGAAAATTGCCATCAAGAGTTATTTTATACAAACCGTTGTCCCAAAGAATGTAGTTTGCAGCCTTAAGCTTCAAATTTCTCTTCTCTTTAAAAGAAATATGAGCTAGACATTCACCATAAGTCAGAAAATAGGTGATGTTTCAATACCATTCATTAGTAGTGCTGACAAACAACACCTTGGGAAGATCTTCGTAAACCTCCTCTTCACCTTCTTCTGAATTGTTCTCAGCCATAAGCTGACATAAACCTCTTCCATGGACAAGATTGGTAGGCTTTATTTCTAAATCATACTCTTGGATTTTTGCCACCCAATTGCCTCTTTTTGTACCAAAATCTTGCTGCGTCAAAATAGATTTGACTACGGTATCTGGAACTAAAACCATTGTATGAGAATTCAGAATGTAGAACTTGAAATATTTCACTGCCTTTTTTCATAGCAAAAGATTTTTTCTCAATTATAGAATATTTGAGCTCGTGGAGCTTCAAGAGACAACTCATGAAGGCTATGGAGACTCAATCCCTTTTGAATTTTGTTGCATCAGGATAGAAGACATGGTATGATCGGAAGCATAACTATACATTATGCAATCCTTAGTGTAATCTGGGCAAACCAGCATCGGGGCGCGAGCAATTACATCTTTGATGTTAGCAAAAGCAGCTTTACCTTCATCATTCCAACGGAAAACAGATTTCCCCTTCATCATATCAATGATATGATGTGTCTTTTCAGCAAAGTCTGGGATGAATCTTCTCAAGAAATTCACCTTTCCAAGGAAATAATGAACAGGTGTCTTACTAGATGGCAACAGGAGAGTTTGAATAGATCTTACTCTCTCATAGTCGATCTTGATTCCTTCTTCTTACACAACATGTCCCAGAAGTTTTCCCTCAGTTACCCCAAAGGTTGACTTCTTAGGATTAAGAGAAATGTCATGTTTGTGACACCTTTCTAGCACATCTTGTAAATGAAATAGATGATTCTCATAGTCTTTTGAAAAGATGGTGAGGTCATCCAAATACACCATAATATACCTTCCCAAGATTCCATGGAAGGCTAAATCCATTGCTCTTTGAAAATTTTCCCCTATGTTAATTAATCCAAAAGGCATTCTACGATACGCAAAAGTACCCCATGGAGTGGTAAAAGCAGTTTTGTGCTTGTCTGCTTCACTTACCTCGATTTGGTTGTATCCAGAGAATCCATCCAAGATAGACATCATTTGAGCTCTTGTCACTATCTGTAGCACTTGATCCATTATAGGCAAAGGATAATTATCCTTCAGTGACTGCTGATTAAGATTCTGAAAATCCACATAGATGCGAATTTCTCCATTCTTCTTGCGCACTTGAACTATATTAGCTACCCATGTTGAATGGTGACTAGGAAAGATAATTTTTGCATCTAACATCTTCTAAATTTTGAAATGAATAGTGCCAAAATTTTTGGGATTGTACTGATGTTGCTTTTGTCTAAAGGGAGTTGCATCACTTTTCAAAGGGATTTCATGCTAAACTTCACCTGCCTGAAAATATTTTAGATCATCATAGGAATAAGCCAGCACATCACTGTACTAATGTAACAATTGTATAATCTGATCTCTCTCTTCAGGGGTGAAGTTGTTACCAATGTTAATCATCTTGGGATCATCTTTAGACCCAATATTAAACTTGTCATACCCCATATAAGAATCTAAATTGACCTGTTGCTGCTTTTTGATATAATGGTCATGCTTGTCAAAAAGCTTCTCCAGCGAGACCAACCCCTTAGGAATTTTATTTCCTTTTAACTGCAAGATTTCATTATCTGATTCAGGAAAAATGTCAATCATGGAGTCTGAAGAAGGAGAGGAACTACTTCCTTCAAAATACAGATTATTAAAACCATCATCAACTTGTAAAAAGTTAATAATCTGCTTGTCGTCATTGAAAATCTGCCAGTGATCCCAATTATCAAGTATGCTAGGTCTGTAGATTAGTTCAACAACATACTTATCTTGATTAAAATCAAGATGAGGAATTAGGAGAGTAGCTGAAACTGCAAGGGAATCAGTTTTGTCACTGAATTCTCTAGGGACAACTGGAATGCTGAAAGCATCAAAGTCTTGAATATTCTCCCACACAAGATTGTGGTAATGTCGAAGTCTATCATTCCTTGTTTGATAGGTATTCTTTACTTGATAGACTACTACCCGTGCATCTCCTTGAACATGCACATTTTTAATTCCTCTTTTGAGCGCAACGCTCATACCTAATAAGAGAGCTTCATATTCTGCCATGTTATTAGTGTTTGCGAATTTCAACTTAAAGGAATATGGAAACATCTCACCCCTTTGGGAAATGAGAACCACACCAGCATCAGATCCATTGGTAGCACAACTACCATCAAACTCTAGAATCCAAACATTGTTAGAGCTATCATCAATATAAAGGTTGTTGGAATCTCCTTCTTCTAAAGTAGAAGAAAGATTGCTCCCTTCTTCCATAGGAGAAGATTGATTTTCTTCATCTTGAGGGAGGGTCTGAATATCTGTAGTGGAAGATGAAGCATCTTCCATTATATTATCAAGGGAGTTTTCAGCTAGTATCGAATCATCCTGAACATTGGAAATTCCTTCACTTGCTGAGAGAGATGAAGAATGAGCTGAAGACCAATCTTCAAAAAATTTGGAAACCTCTTTAGTATGGAGATAATATTTCCCAAAACCAGCTGATTCAAAGAGAATCTGAGCATGAGGGTCATTAGATTTCACCACTGTATACTTAGTTTCCCTTTTGGGAACTAATTTGTGCATAATGCCCTTGATAGGGATCCTGGCCTCCATCATATCCATATTGAGCTCGCCCCCTACATCTTTATAGAAATTACATCCAAGTGACATCCCATAAGAAGCTGGAACATCCGCAACAAGGACAATCATCTTTATCTTTTTCTCAGGGAAAGCTCCAAAGACAAATTGTGCATCTTTGATTTGCCCAACGAGGGGCACTTGCTTATTATCCATAGTGTAGATACCTAAAATTGGTCTAGGCCTACGAGTACACATTCGACATAATTTTCTATAGTCCATAGTCATCATTAAATAATGTCAATTATTTAATTACCCTTTCTAACACATATTTTTTTATTAATTAAATACCCCTTTTTAATTAATTCATTAATTCATTATTAATCTTTATTCAACGTGATTAATTAAATAAATCATATTTATTTAATTATGTCGCTAACTAATTAATTCTTCCTTCTTAATTAAATATGTATTATTTAATTAAACCCTCTTTTTATCATATGTCAACTATAATTAAATATCTTTATTTAATTATTCATTTCTACCCTTTTCGAAAGTCAAATTAAATAAATTATCTTTATTTATTTAATTAAATCTTCTATTTTCGAATGTTGAATTAAATTAACATTTAATTCACATTTAATTCATTTGTGTCACATTCCTCTATCAATCAGTTATCTAATCATCCAATTACCTTCTGACTTGAGATCTATTTTTAGTTCTCCAGTTATCTCTGAATTCAACTATTGATCATCTCTACAAGAAGACTCTCTGTCATAACTAGTCGATTAACTAGTTCTAACTCATATGCATGTATGCATCTATTAATTAAATATCTTTTATTTAATTAATTAATTTAATTATGCATTTGAATTCCTCATCTTTGAGTTCTAACTTTGTCTTTGACATTCAAAGTCTATTTCTTCTATTTTCAAAGATTCTTAACAGAAGATTAAGGTCTTGTTCTATTTTTAGTCTTTCCTGACTCACATTCTAACTCATGTTCTATTTGACAGAACTCACATCACATGGCATTCATCAATCTCATCCGTTAATCTCTCTTTTAATCTAAGTCGATCGTTCGAAAACACAAAATCTATAAAATGGCCTATCATTATCATTATCATTATTATTCCTCTCCCAAAATCATTATACATTTTTTAGAAGAAACAATGTTCGATATTTTTCTTAGACATTCAACATGGTTATGCTTGCATCAAACACAAAAATCTGAGGGCAAGAATACTAAAAAGGAAAAATGGAGAAGAGCAATGGAGATAATTTGAAGGAATGAATGCATATTCGGTGAGATCAATTCAGTTTGTTTAGTTTTTATCATGTTTTCATATTCGTTCTTTATTGTTAGATTTTAGATTAGTTTTGATTTAGATTAGGATTAAAAATTGTTCGTTATAGTTGCAGATCTTATCAACAGATTTATTCTAATGTTACATTTGGTGAACCCGACATGAAAACGCTTGAAAATTCGTCCATCTTTTTCTCGTTTTTCCTTTTTATGTTTTCTGGCTTTTTGCAGATTTTTGTATGGTGCACCGCATTTGTCAAGGGAAACAATGCATCTATATCCATGAGCCACATCTATCAAAAACAACAACGCATCCATCATAATGAACCGCATCTGCCTATCAACAATTTTGCGAGCCACATCCACCTATCAATAGTCGAACCATGTGGCTCAAAAATCCGCATCTGCCTGGTAAAACTTTTTCATTTTTTTTATTGATTTTCGTGCATCCATATTTTCATTTTCGCTTTTGAAGCTATTTTGATTTTTTCTAATGGTTGATTTCAAATTGTGTTAAGGGGGAATAACATAGTGTTTGCAGGAAGAAGCTTTGAAGATAATTAAAACCTAAGACAATTTTTCTGTAGGACGAAGGCTGAAGACCATGAACTACTAATAAATTTGCATACATGACCTAATGCCTATGTGTTTATTTATTTAGCAAGTTTTCTTTGGTAGATAGAAAATTATCGTGGAGCTTAAAATGAATTTTCTGATTGATAGATAGAAAATTGTCATTTGGATCAAAAGAGAACCACTGTCTTCTTTGTTTAGTGCTTTGCACATATCTGTAAACCCTTATGATTCAGTACACTGAAGTATCCTCTCCCCTTGTGCAGTCATGCGAACCTGGGTGTAAGAGAAAAGGTTGTTGAATCTAGAACTTGGGCCTATCTTGGTGGGAAAAAGTACTCACCCCAAGATGACTCAGACCGATAGCACACTAAAGCCCAACAACTTCCAACTGGTATATAAAATTGGATTCTTGGGGAAAGCCCAAAAATCACATGCACTATTCTAACAAGATGGACAGAAATGGACCCTCGCCAATGTTGGATAGTGTCCCATGAACAAAATGCCCTTACTAAACACCTTGTTGTAGAATTACCAAAAACCTATCTATTTGCTGGCGCAACAGGTGCATAACCTGTGAAGTCGTCTTACAAATTTACGGTTCTTGTGTTGAGGTGACATGTATGCCATGGGAGTTTCATGGGTACAGTAGCTTGGCTGCCCCATATAAGTGAGTACTGTGGAGGGGAGCCAGTGGGGTCAAGCTACTAGTCATCCACCTTCAATGTGCGTAGCAGGAGAAATCCAAGTAAGAATTCAACAAATACTGTCCAAAAAGCCTAGGTTGTAATTGTTTTCGAGTCTTAATGGTCCTTTCATCACAAAAACTAAAAATATATTGATTGTTGTGTTTTCTCTTTGCTGTATTTATCAAAATCTTGATCAAACAAATGAAGTCATTCAATAACTTTTGAGAAAACTTCAACAATTTCAAAATAAAGTCGCATTTGTCAGTTTAATTGCTGCATGTGTCATAGTGAGTCGCATCTGTTAGGGGAAACGCCACATCTATCTATCAAAACATTCATTTTTCATAGCCTGCATATCACGAGTTGCAACTGTTACATTCTGTGTCACATGTGTCCTGGTAAACCGCATGTGTCCTGGTAAATCGCAACTATCAGTTTTAAACCGCATGTGTCTTGGTAAATCACATATGATAGAGGAAAAACTGCAACTATTAGAAAAACCGCATCTGTCAGAGGAAAAACTGCAACTGTTAGGTGAACTGCATTTGCCTATCAACATAAAACATCAAAAACCGCGAGATGAGTCTAAAACATCATTGTCATTATTTGCTTTAGGTTTTTAGGATCAACCTTGGATTAGAAACTAGTTAATTTTGCTCAAAGCCCTTGCATCATTAGGTTTCATATATGTCTTAGTTACCATCATTAGGTGTCATATACATCTTAGCTACCATCATTAGGTGTCATATACATCTTAGTCATAGTAAATGTCTTAGTCATAGTAAATGTCTTAGTCATAGTCATCCTAAGTTGCATGCATATAGGTACTCCCTAGGAAATTGCATATCACAGAATAGATAACTTTCCTCGTCTTTGGAAATGTTCATGTTATAGTTTTTCACAGTCATTGAACCTAGTCACTTTGGTCCCATTTAGTGAATCTTTTCAGCTCAACATTCTAGTTTGGAAAATTCACCTTGTCATACAATTAGGTTCCTTGGTCAAAAACAAATTTTTGCATGCATTTATTCCATAAGTGGTAGGTTATACCCATCTTAGACTCATTTATCGTCTTTAGTCCACTTAGAATTTTGCATATTGTTCGTCCTGTCATACATCATTTTAGATCTTTAGCAACATCCTTATTGTCAAAAAAATCCAAAAACATAGACATAGGTCATATCAGTTTTTAGCCATAGTCTGCATTACACATTTTTGAGAAACTTTTTCATGGTCGAAACAAGGTCCAAAAAGAAACACAAAGCAATGACAGACCCCAACGAATTCATCAATCCGTTTAGAAACCAACTGTCAGGAAGCAAATGCCCACACAAGTCTTTGCCTGAAAAACATGTCACTAGAGATACACATGGGAAAATTTACATAGAAGACATAGATGTAGTAGTTCAAGATCCTGAGTTTGCATCCTTCATGGATGAGTGTTTGCTAAATGATCCACAATGCTATTTAGCAAAATTGCTAGTAGAAGGTGCCACACTACCCCCAGGGTTTGATGTCCATTCTTTAGCAACACAGTCAACTCAACCAACACAAAATGTGACATCTACTGTCTCTATTCCCTAAATAACTGCAGCGATACCAACAGGTCTATCAACACAAACATCATCAATTGTAAGCACAACCCCTTATAACATAACACAAGGTTTACAATTCACTGCGAGAGCAACTTCCTCCAACCCCTTTGGCATCAACACAACTATTAAGAGAACTAAAGCTCACGAAAATATACCTATACCAAGTCAAACAATTCAGACAGGAAACATTCCTATTCCAAGTCAGACAATTCAAACAAGAAGCATTCTGATACCAACTCAAACCATTCAAATAGGGAATATCCTTATCCCGAATCAGAACATTTTGACAGGATATATTCCCTTGCCCAATCATAACCCATCACAAAACATGGCATATCAGAACATCTACATTGATCCAAATAACATGAACACCATGTCCTTGACACAAGTTGACATCCTTCAAAACCAAATACACACTATACAACAAAAGATGGATGACATGTCTATGTCAGGCAAATGAACTATATCAGCACAAGACTTATGTCCATGTCCATTTGACAAAGCACTCTATATGACACCTTTCCCCCATGGATACATTATACCAAATTTTCCTAAGTATAATGGGAGGAAGAATCCTTTAGAGCATATTAGAGAATTATCAACGACATGCATGGACATATCGTATGACCCCACTTACTTGATGTGCCTATTTCCATGAACCCTCATAGGGATAGCGTTGGAATGGTTTTCCAAATTGCCATATGGTATATGATCCTAGGTGGAATTGGCTAAAAAGTTTGTTGAACATTTTGCCTTTAACATAGACAACGAAGTAACCATAGAAACCTTGTGCCACACGACACAAGAAGATGGTGAGACGTTCATCACTTTCTTCCAAAGATGGAGAAGTCTAGCTAGCCACTATCCCATCGAAATACCTGAAAAAAAAAGGTCACTATCTTCCTCGAAAACATCAACCCCAAACTAAGAGGTGACTTACGGGTACACTATTGCACTTCATTCATTGACTTGGTACAAAAGGGGATCATCCTTGAAAAGGGCCTTATTGACAAAGGTGAAATCAAAGTACCAGGCAAGAGCCCAATTGTCCAACATCCAAATGTGTCAAATGATAGAAACAAGTTCTGGTCTAGGAACAAGAATGTCACGAATGATGACATAGTTGATGCTAAGCACATACATAATGGACCGGTTATCTCCCTTAGAGGATACAACCAACAAGCAGACATGATGAACAGTCCTGATCAAATAGCTAACTATGTCTAGAATTCACAACAACAAAGACCACAACAAAGGAGATTTCCAACACAAGAATTTACACCTTTAGGGCAACCAATTGAGGTAGTCTTCAAAGAATTGGTCAAACATAATCTTATCAAACCTTTAGAACCAAGAGAGTATGATCCTAGATAGTTCAAACCTTCATGGTGGGTTGATAATGCTTTCTGTGACTATCATTGAACGAAAGGGCACAACCTCCAACAATGTCACCAATTAAAGAACATCATACAAGACTTTGTTGAAAACGGAACCATAGAGGTTGGTGGGATAAAAAACACTAAGAACAGTGTTCATAAGGTCTTCATAGACCTGTTACATGACCACACAAAAGGAAAAGCCTCCATCTCGGGACCCCAAAATAATCCATCAGCCAACTATAACAATACCAAGTATGGCTATGGTAAAGGAACGATCATAAACCACCTCTGAGCCGCAAACGAGAATGTCAATACTTTCACCATTAAGAAGCATCCATAATGTAATGTAAACACACATAGAACTAAGATTACTATTCCTTGTCCTTCTTCTAAGCCATCTACACAAAGTTCCAAGTTCAAATACAACCTTCTCGATCAATTGAGTAAAACCCCCCTGCAAATATCTATCATGGAATTGTTGACCTTATCACCTCAGCATCGATCCATTCTTGGAAAAGCTCTCTAGAACACAATTGTTCCTACAAACTTAGATGTCAATCGTTTCAAAGAGATGGTGGGATATTTGACCAACTCGCATCATGCCACATTTTCCCAACAGGATTACTCAACTAAAAAGTCAGATCATAATGACCCCTTACATCTTGAAGTCTTATTCCATCAAAACAAAGTACGATGAGTCTTGGTAGATGGAGGAGCAAGTTTGAACCTATGTACCCTTAAATTGGTTAAGGCATTAGGATTCTTGGAAGACTGTGTAGATACCTCTAAGAGTATAGTCATCAAGGCTTACGATGATGAGGAAAGATCATCCAAAGGAGTTGTCACACTCCCTATTCGAATTGGCCCAACAATCATGAACACCAGCTTCCAAGTCTTGGATCTCACCCTTTCGTACAACTTGTTGTTAGGTAGACCTTGGATACACGTAATGAAAGTTGTACCTTCAACATACCACCAATGTCTCAAGTTCCCCTATAATGGCACACAGATCACCATTGATGGTGATCTAGATCCTTTCCACTTTTGTACAAGCCTAAGTGATCTTCCACAATGACAAGTGCCTGTTAATCAAGAGGCCTCATCATCCACTTTATCCCAATACGTTGACCCATCATGTCTCACTAAGTCCATTTCATTCAAACCACCATCATCCACTCCAAAACTCGAGATCCAAGACAAGGGCTATGGTGAATATAATATAAAGGCATCATTATGTGTTACTGAACTAATTCCACCTAAGGCATATGTCCTACCCATGGCAGATAGAAGATATTCTATGGTCATATTTCATGTTCCCCCTACAACGACATTGACAAAATGAGGAGAGTTCAGTGAAGAAATTATGGATCAAGGTGATTCTTGGTTGTATCAAGAATAACATGAATACCCCTCCCCATCTATTCAAATAGCCAAGGACCAATATGGAAAAGGATTTAAAATAATGCAAAAGGAAGGCTATGATGAGCATAGTGGGTTAGGACTATATCAAAATGGAAGGACAAAACTGATTACTGTCTACCCACTACTGAAATATCTAGGGCTAGTGTGTCAACCACTTAGAATTGGGTTTCCTGGTACTTCATCATCGTTTCAAGAGGAAGTGAATGATTACCCAGACATCAAGACATCTCATGAAACACTTCCCCCTATTTACAACAAACTCCTAGTTTCTAATACACCTCTAGTTTATGACAAACCTCTAGTCTATGATGAATCCCCTTACTCAAGCAATGGTGAATGGGAGTCCCTCTCATCTACTAGTACCATGAACATAGATGCCTTATTTGGAGAGTTGGAACTCAATGTGAAACCTATACCAAAACAGTCTAGTCCTCATCCTAAGAAACACTTGTCCAAAGTAGAATGGCAAGAGAACTATTATTGGGAAACCCTTGATCATGCATCTTGGGGACCTGACAAGCCATCTTCTAATGAATCGGCCCTCACTATAGTCCCACAACAGAGTATACCTACCCCTAGGAGGAAGAAAAAGAAGGAGTTAGTCCAAAACTTCTACGACCATGTCAACCATTCCATATTCACCTTGTCAGTAGTTACCCTTATAAACTTCAATGATGACATGCCCCTTATATATCCCGAACTTATCGCTTGGGATCAACAAGGTACACCTATCATAGACACATTTGAGAATGATGAAGCAATTGCTGAGTTCATGGGACTTAGAGAAGGCATACCTAGAGGGGATCATAAGGTAGTTTTTACCATAGACTTTGATGATAAAGCGTATTTCGGGGAGTCTATTTACACCTCTAGTCGCAAAAATGAAAATGAAAATAAAAATGATGAGTCCTTAGGTGAAAACGGAAAGGCACCTTTGGATGAAGAAAAATTCAAAATAAAGGATGTATCCGAAGGAAAAAAACTCTTTGAGGCACCCGAGGATAGATGTTTAAATATTCTCCCCATTGCACAAGAAAAGTCACACATTCTAGTAGAAGAGGCTATTGTAGTCAACATAGGAATAGAAGAGAATCCTCAGATAGTATATTTTGCAGCTTCTTTAATGGAAATGGAACAACATGAGTTCAAGGACTTCTTCAAAAAGAGACAATTAAACTACGCATGGTCATATACTGACATGCCTAGGCTGGATGCAGACCTAATATTGCATCATTTACCACTACAGCCAGGTATCAAACCAGTAAAACAAAAAATAAGGAAGATGCATCCACAAATTGCTCTATTGGTCAAGGTAGAACTTAAGAAACTTTTGGATGTAGGATTCATAAGAACAATAGACTATATAGATTGGATATCGAATCTTGTACCAGTGACTAAGCCAACTAGGGGCATTCATATTTGCACTGACTTTAGAGACATCAACAAGGCATGTCCTAAAGATAACTTCCCTTTGCCAAATATCGACATGATAGTAGACCTTACTATAGGATATGAGATGCTATCCCTCATGGATGGTTTCTCTGGATATAACCAAATAAAGATAGCACCTGAAAATCAACATAAGACAGCTTTCACATGTCCATGGGGCACATACTGTTGGAATGTTATGCCATTTGGCATTAAGAATGTAGGAGCCACTTACCAATGAGAAATGACTACAATTTTTCATGACTTTGTACATCCACTCATGGAAGATTATGTAGATGATATTATAGCCAAGTCAGAAACAAGGTAAGATCATTTGAAGGTGTTAGACAAGATATTCCAGAGGCTAGAAAATTGCAATGTTAGGCTAAATCCGAAGAAGTGTGTCTTTGGAGTGAAATCAGGGAAGCTGTTAGGGTATATCATCTCTCGCAGAGGCATTGAAGTAGATCCAGAGAAGGTGAGAGAAATCATAGAAATGCCTCCTCCAACCAGCATTGGTCAACTCAGAACCCTACAGGGGAGATTATAGTTCATTAGGCATTTCATAGTACAACTGGCGGATAAAATGCATCCATTTCAGCATCTACTCAAGAAAGGAGTGCCATTTGTATCGACACGTAAATGTCAAGAGGCCTTCCAGAAAATCAAGGACTATTTTCTTACTCCACCAGTCTTAATGCCACCTACAGAAGGAAAACCATTGATACTTTACACCTTAGCAACTCAGTTGGCATTAGGGGCTCTTCTCGCACAACACGATGATCAAGGTCATGAGAGAGTGGTCTATTATATTAGTCGTACCTTAGTGGGCTATGAATTGAATTACAACAACATAGAACGTGCCTATCTTGCGGTAGTCTTTGCTACCCAAAAACTTCGGTACTATATGCTCAATCGACAAACCATGTTTATTGCAAAAATTGATCCACTTAAATACCTCCTAAATAAGGTAGCTTTAACAGGCCGATTGGCTAAATGGGTTATGATACTTAGCGAGTATGACATTCAATATGTCAAAAGGAAGGCAATAAAAGGACAGGTCATTGCAGATCAATTAGCAGATGTACCTATAAAGGCAGACCATCCATTAGTGGCAGATTTCCTAGATGAATATCTCTTCAACATTGATGTTAAAACCGAATAGAAACAGTACTTTGATGGATCACATAAAAATCATGGATCAGGGGCTAGTATCTTATTTGTCATACCTCATGATGATACCATTCCTAAATCATTCAGGATCGCATTCCCTTGTACCAACAATATAGCAGAATACGAAGCCTTAGTGATAGGTTTAAAAATGGCACCTCAGTGGAACATTAAGAGCCTACATGTCTTTGGCGACTCTCAACTGGTAATTTGACAGATGAATGATTATTACAAGACTAAGGATGAGAATTTGGCACCTTACAAGAGAATGGATGATAGTTTCAAATAGTATTTAAATGACATAACTTCTCAAAAAATACCACATATCCAAAATAGAGCTACAGATGCAATGGCAACTATGGGTTCCTTGTTGGATATTCCAAGTAATGTGCCTAAGTTCGAGTTTCTGGTTGAACAAATTTTGATCCCTGCTTATGATGTCCCTGATACAACAATAATGTGTACCATTGTTTGTCCTATGTCTCCTTGGTATAAATACATATTCAATTACCTCACTGACAAAACCTTACCTCAAGATTTGTCCAATAACCAATGTCGAACCTTCATCCGAAAGTCAGCTAAGTACACCATCATCAGAGAAACCCTGTATAGATGTACCTTAGATAATGCCCTAATGAGATGTCTCGATGCTGAGGAAGCACAAACAACTTTGCGAGTAGTACATGAGGGTATATGCGAATCTCATTCGAGTGGTCCCACTCTAGATGATAAGATTATGAGACTAGGTTACTATTGGCCTACAATGGAGAAAGACTCATATGTCTTTGTAAAGAAATGTAGACAATGTCAAATACATGGAGACTTGATAAGAGTGTCAGTGCAAGAGCTTCATCCAATAACTTCACCATGGCCCTTCGCCTAATGGGGACTTGACCTCATAGGTAAGATACACCCTTCATCATCCAATGGCCACAAATTCATCATCACGGCCACTGAATACCCCACCAAATGGATCGAAGCCATCCCCATGACATACATAACTGACACACAAATATCTAAGTTTATCCTAAACTATATCATTTGACTGTACGGTGTGCCTCAATCCACAATCATAGATAATGGCCGCCCATTCAAGAACCAAGAAGTATGCCATTTATGTGAAGAATTCCACATCAAACACCATTTCTCCACCCGATATTACCCACAAGGTAATGGCCAAGCTGAGGCATCTAATAAGACTATTGTTAGAATCCTTAAGAAGACTGTTAATGACGTTGGTCATGACTGGCACCTACAGCTTAATCCTGCCTTATGGGCTTATCGCACAAGCATCCGTACTCCCACCAGTGCCACTCCATATTCCCTTGTATTTGGGTCCGAAGCTATCTTACCTATTGAGGTTGAAATACCTTCTCTACAGGTATCCTTGAAGACTCATATCGACGATGAAGAATACCGTGTCTCTAGGTTACAAGAGCTAGAATTGATGGATGAATGAAGACAGAAAGCATTAGATCATTTGCAAGCATATCAGAATCATCTTCATCATAGTTACAATAAGAAGGTTCTCAATAGACACTTTGACATTGGTGACCTGGTATTAATGGAGAATCCTAAGAACCAAGCTGAATGCGAGAAACTAGGAAAGTTTGAACCTAACTGGTTGGGGCCGTATATTGTCACAGAAGCCTTTGGGTCAGGAGCGTACCAAATCTCTACTCCTGAAGGACAACTGCTTTTTTCCCCTATCAATAGTCTACATCTAAAGAGGTTCTATGCTTAAGTCTCTAAGAATCTATCTTAATTTGGAAAAATACAAAAAAATGAAAAAAATAAAAAAATGGTTACCTTGATGAAAACTTGGCAAACAGGCGTCTTTGTAACACCAAAAAAATTGAGAAAATCAAAAAAGTAAAGAGAAATAAATCCATCCACTAGTGAAAAAACCGCTTCGGTGGCGCTATGGATAAGTACCATGGTGAAAACCTGGAAAACAGGTGCCATGTGTAGTCAAGCTCACTCTTCCATCTACCATCATGCTAATCAGACTTTTTCACCATCACTCATAATAAATGGTTGTCCTATCCATCATTTGGAACGATTGACATCTAAACATCCATTCTGTCATATTACCCATTCCATCTTTCAAATCATATTCCCGACTAGGGGAAAATCCTTGTTCTATGCCCTAACACTTTGTACATAACGTCACACCATCAAAAATGTCCTGAAAATCCCAAAAAAAAAACATTAGATAACATCAAAAATTCAAAAAAAATAGAAAAAGGTTAGAAAATCCCAAAAATCATGTCAAGTCAATCATGTCAAGTCAGTCATGTCTTGTCAATCATGTCAAGTTGGTCATGTTAAGTCAATTGTAGACATAGTCGAACTACGTTGCCTCTGCGACTGGGATGTAGGCAAGGCCATCAATCGATGTGCCCTCGAGGCATTAGGTCTGTCAGTCTAGGTTTGTCATGTATCACACACATTAAAATCATGACGCTTTGTATATTCAAAGTCATTCGTCGTGTCGAACTACAAGGTCTCTATGTGTACAACATAGGCAAGGCTAATCAATTGATGAGCTCCTAAGACCACACTAGGTCAGTCCAATAGGGTTCATTCACAATCACTATCACACAAGTTGCATATCATAGTTTAGGGTATCATATCATGTCATACACGGTCAACACTGTCTATGCACACATAGTTTATCAGTCAAAGAATCAAAACAAGTCATGCAACAACAAGGCAAAACATTTCAAACTATCGTCAAGTCAATATCAAACACATTGTCAAAGTGATCAACCTATGTCTTAGCAAGATATGTCTTTCTTGTCAATAGACGTCATCAAATTTTCATAGTCTCATGTGGCTTGTCACCTCAACGTCATCAGACTCCAACGTCTTATACGGCACATGTCTTTCTGAAACCAGGCTTTGTCATGCCTTATATAGAAGTCACCCAGTCGAAACCAAACTCAACGTCTTATGCGATATGTGTCATTCTCCAACATTACGCTATGTCAAACATCAAACATCAAACATCAAACAATCCCACAAGATCAAGTTTTGGCGAATACATTTATTTGGCTTTATGACTTTATATCTTATTTTGTCTTATCGTTTTATCGATTTGTGCAAGATCCTGTTACTAGATTTCTCAAGGATGTCCCTTGAAGGATTTAGAGAAGAAACAATGTCTCATGACTCTTTTTCTTTGGCTGCTATCTGTCAACTATCTTTTTAACGTTGGTTTTTGAGTCACGTTACTAGTTTCCTCAAGGATGTCCTATCAAGGATTTAGAGGAGCAATGATGTCTCATCACCCGTCTTTTATTTGTCTGTTGTTTGTGGTTTGTCTTGACCAAACGACTGGGGCATCTTGTCCTTAGTCTGAGTTAAGACACTCCTTGTCTACGACTGTCTGTTTTTCACAGGTGGATAACTTTGTACACTATGGTCTATCTCATATCATAGTGTGTATTATCCATCTGTGTCATGTCCCACCCAATGATGATAACAAGCAAGCATAGCGTATTTGGAAATATATTGAAGATTATATTATTTTCTCAATCAATCGACATTAATTATTTCTTACTAACATTCTACAATTATCCATGCTAACATTTCTTCTTTTTTTTGCATCTTCACCACCGTTATCTATCCATTTCGAGAGCACACTTGTGTTCTTCAAACCCGCCTATCCTCTCGAGGGGGCATACCACTACCTCCTCGTCATTCTCCCTTTCACTGGGGCATACCCTAACCTATTTCACATTGAGGCACAATCGGGGTATATTTTCTTTGACACAATGTCGTACCAACATTGAATCAAAGAGGGGCAAACTGTAGATACCTAAAATTGGTCTAGGCCTGCGAGTACACATTCAACACAATTTTCTATAGTCCATAGTCATGATTAAATAATGTCAATTATTTAATTACCCTTTCTAACACATATTTCCTCTATTAATTAAATACCCCTTTTTAATTAATTCATTAATTCATTATTAATCTTTATTCAACGTGATTAATTAAATAAATCATATTTATTTAATTATGTCGCTAACTAATTAATTCTTCCTTCTTAATTAAATATGTATTATTTAATTAAACCCTCTTTTTAATCATATGTCAACTATAATTAAATATCTTTATTTAATTATTCATTTAACTCCCTTTTCAACTATAATTAAATAAAAGATATTTAATTATTCAATTCTACCCTTTTCGAAAGTCAAATTAAATAAATTATCTTTATTTATTTAATTAAATCTTCTATTTTTGAATGTTGAATTAAATTAAAATTTTATTCATTTGTGTCACATTCCTATGTCAATCAGTTATCTAAACGTCCACTTACCTTCTGACTTGAGATCTATTTTTAGTTCTCCAGTTATCTCTGAATTCAACTGTTGATCATCTCTACAGGAAGACTCTCTGTCACAACTAGTCGATTAACTAGTTCTAACTCATATGCATGTATGCATCTATTAATTAAATATCTTTTATTTAATTAATTAATTTAATTATGCATTCGAATTCCTCATCTTCGAGTTCTAACTTTGTCTTTGACATTCAAAGTCTATTTCTTCTATTTTCGAAGATTCTTAACTGAAAATTAAGATCTTGTTCTATTTTTAGTCTTTCCTGATTCACGTTCTATCTAACAGAACTCACATTGCATGACATTCATCAATCTCGTCCGTCGATCTCTCTTTTAATATGAGCCAATCATTCGAAAACACAAAATCTATAAAATGGCCTGTCATTATCATTATTATTCCTCTCCCGAAATCTTTATACATTTTTGAGAAGAAACAATCTTCGATATTTTGCTTAGACATTCAACATGGTTATGCTTGCATCAAACACAGAAATCTGAGGGCAAGAATACTAAAAAGGAAAAATGGAGAAGAGCAATGGAGATAATTCGAAGGAATGAATGCATATTCGGTAAGATCAATTCAGTTTGTTTAGTTTTTATCATGTTTTCATATTCGTTCTTTATTGTTAGATTTTAGATTAGTTTTGATTTAGATTAGGATTAACAATTGTTCGTTCTAGTTGCAGATCTTATCAACAGATTTATTCTAATTTTACACATAGAGTAACAATTACCAAAAGTTTTGGTAAGATATAATCCAAGGCAATCAGCTACTTTGATTGGCATGACATTGTCTGAGGCACCAGAATCAATAATGTAGTTACTCAATTTGAAACCATTAAGAAGCAAAGAAATATATAAAGGATCTATCTTTCCTGGAGCTGAAGATGGAATGATTACCAAATTATTGGGTAGATTAGACCTCTTGAATAACAGGGACACTAGAACTAGGACGAGTGTCTTTATTTTTTACAAATTTAACCAATCTTTCAAATTGGTCGGGGTTAGGTTGGAGATACTCTACCTCAGACATTTGGACTTTAGTTTTCCTAACATGGTCAATAATATCGAAAGCTTGAAAAGAATTAGCCAGGGATGTAAATGGTGTATTTTCAGTCATTGATTTAGGATTTGACATACTGGTCTTAGGCTTGCCAAAAGGAATAGTGGGAGAGCTACCTACTTGAGCTTTGGATGAATCCTTAGTTAAAGTGGGCAGCGGTGTCCCCCTTTTAGCAATGGTAACTGGCAACTGAATGTTGTTCTTCTCCTTTGCTTCTTCATCTTGCTGAGCCAACCGAGTTAGGGATCATGTCATTATAGCATATACTTGTCCTTCAACATTTTTAGCTTCTGCAGAATTATCATAGTGCATATACCATATAGTGGAGTCGCCAACTGCCTCTCCATCTTCTTGGTTAAAGACAACTTCATCTTCTACTTGAAAATCATTAGAAGAAAGTTCTTCTCGATCAATTTCATAGTATGCAATAGCTGAATTCTTTGGAGGAGTTTCAAGTGCAAGCCTCTCAAGAGGAGGAGGCAACTTAGCTTGATTTTTAGCAGCATAATTGGAAGAAAAATTTGGATATGCCTTTCTAGGAATATCCTTGTATGGAGTAGCATAAGAAGTTTTTGAAACTTGCTTCTTCAAGGCAAGAAGTTCATTAGCCAACTTCTGCACCATAGGATCTGTAAAACTTGAAGTAGAAGATTTAGAAAAGGAATTCCCTTTGAATCAGTTAGGATCCTTCCGGATTTTCCCAGCTAAGATCAAATCATCTTCAATCTTTGTAGCAAGAACTTGAGCATGAGCCAAGGTTGTTGGAGCAGCTCTTCTTAGCAGAAAATTGACTTCCAGTAGCTGAGTGTTGATGAAGAAACACTTGAGATTCGTAGGAGTTGGTTGAGAAGCAATGAGAATTCTACTTGCTAATTGATTGAACTTAGCAATAAATTGACACATGTTCTCATGTGTGTCTTTCATCATTTGTGTCAGCTGAGCCAACAATGCGTGTTCATCCTCAGCAGGCTTGAAATGATCTTCAAACTTATTTTTAAGAGTATCCCAACTAGTGATATCACAAGTTCTTAAATTGTAAAACCAATCTGCTGCAATTCCTTGTAGTGTTTCTACAAATAGTCGTACAACAACGTCTTGATGTTCTATGCCTAGAACACCATACGCCATAGAGAATGCTTTGATATGTTCATCAGGGTGCTACTTACCATCTCCATGAAACTTGGGTAAATTCTTGTGTGAGCCTTGTGGAAGGGCATGGAGAGGTGGTGTAAGATTTAAAGGACCAAAAGCTACTCCCCATGGACCTTGAGCCATTGCTTTAGGATTTTTAGGAAAAACTGAGATTAACGGCTTGAAGAAAAAGGTTGAAAGTTCACTTGGGATAGGCTTTTTCTTTTTGGATGGAGGAAAACTTGTAGTTTGTGAAAGAGGCGATATGGTAGTGAGAAGATCAAATCTAGCTTGTTCAGCCCAACTTAATCCAGTAGCTTGAGAACTTTGCCCCTTCTTACGTCGAGCGTAGTAATGAATGTCTTCTAGCATAAAAACTTAACAACAAACCAAGTAAATAAGGATCACAATGGAAAGAATATATGATTAATAAAGTAAAGAAAGAAGCAAAGTTTCCATGAAGGCACAAAGTCCATCAAGAAACAAATTGAAAAAACTTCAACTCTCCCAAAAAAAATTTCTTCAAATGGGCAACTTCAATATCTACTGCATGGAAAAAATAAATTAAATTTTGATGTATATTTTTCTCATAATAATATTTTAAAGTCAAATATGTCATAATTTGACAATTTTCACGGGTCGTCAACTATTTTCAATTTTTTTAATCATTTTCAAAAATAAAATTATAATTTTTTTAAGAAGACTCTCTTCTCTACTGCCACATAAAGTTTCAAAGAAATTTAATATGTTTTGCTAACTTTTTTCAAATTTCTAATTAGCCTCTTTTTTTAATTTTAACAACCTACTTGGATTATTTTAAAAATAATATATATTAAAACTAATCAATATATTAAAAAAATTATATATCTGGATTCCCCACTCCGAGTTCTACAAAAGGGTGTTTTTATTTTTTTATAGAAAAATCATTATGACTGGAGAAATACTTAGTTAAAGTTGAAAGTTTTAGAAAATTCTACAAAATACTGAGTTGGCTGCCAACTAGACAGTTTCAGCAGAAACCCTTCTGATAGAATCCCAACACATATAATAAGCCAATTTGAAAGTTGAAAGGGAAAATATTTTTTTTTTGGTTTTGGCCAAAACCTATTCGGCATAAACCATGTGTGCCATGTATATGCCACATGGTTTCGGCCGAAACATTTCCAACCGAAATTAGTTTTCTCAAAACTATTTATTTGGCCGAAAGTGTGACACAGGTTTGTGCTTTTACCCACATGTATTTAGCTATGTTGCATATAGCTAAAAAGTGAAGAAATTTGCATTGTTTTCTTTCAAAACGAATATTGATATCATCATTTTTAGATCTAGCATAGTAGAATTAGTCAACTTTTCCATCTTAGATCTAGAAATTGCATTTAAAATTATCATTTATTATTCAAGCATTTTCAACATTCTTGCATACTTACATTTTGAATTAAATTATCATAAATTGAGAAAATTCTAAAAAAATATTCATTGTCAAACCTGTTTTCATACAACAAAAACTTTAAACAGTATTATAGACAACTAAATTTTTAATTTTGAAAGAGATTTTCTAAGACATAGGCACCTTAGGCACTCAAGTCCTACCTTCTTTGGCTCATATTTTTGTGAAAGAGACTTCTCAAAATTCTCTATGTATATTTTTTGTCTTCTTTCTAGTCACCTATTGCATAACAGTTTGAGCCTTAGTAAAAGCATCATATCATCATGATAGCTCAAATTTTTGGTAATATGTTAACTTCTTTGAAATCCTTGGTTGATGTGTCAAGTTGTGTTTTTGGTGATGACCCTAATTCAAATGAGGATATTCATGATCCTTCACCTCCCAATGCATGTTCTCATAATGAAGATATCTTGGGACAAGATGAGGAGAGAATGAATGAATAATTCATACATAATTATTTGTGTAACCTTGAGAATAATGCAACCTTTTATCTTCGATGCAATTGCCTAATCATTTATACCAACAACCAACACCACCTATCGTACCACCACTTGAAATAGTTTCCATATTGCATAAGAAAAGTGACTTGCAATTCATACCTCAACCAATGAACATGGAAATACCAATCAATAATAATCACAAGGAAAGCACATCAACCCCATCCCATTATATGAGAATAAAGTTACAAACACACCTATTTTATTGGAGCAAAGCTATGGACAAGGATGTGACACAAAGAACAAACATGAAATCCATCCCTTTTTGGAATAAACACCATGTAAAGACACAAAAGGAATAGGTTGTACCAAGGTCCTCCAGCTTTACATCAAACATTTGTTCCAACAACCAAGAGATACGAAGTCCATGGTCTTATTAAAAAAGGTTTTTTACCTTCTTTGTGTCCTTTATCAAAGACTAAGAGTGGTCTAGCTACACTTTTAAACTTGGGATTAAGTACACAATGACCCATGAGTGAAAAAGGATGAGAAACAAAAAAATATAAATAGATCTTATTTGTGCATATCATATAATATTTTGACATATTATTGATGAATGGTGTACTTTAAAGAAGAAATTGAAATAATTTGATCCTTACAGGGGTCAAATTAAACAAATGATAGGTTAACATTCATATGATTTGTTGAAATGTACAAGAAAACTAAGAGGGAGCGGTGAATCAGTTTTATCAAAAACTTTACTTCCAAACATTAAACTTTTCACTTTATCATCAATAAGTTATTAAGTGTGAACATGAAATGAAAATAACAGAAACACAACACCAGAGACACCAAATTTACATGGAAAACCTAATGAGGGAAAAACCTTGGTGAGGATTAACTCATGATATAGATTTAAAGAAATACCAAATACAGAGGCTCGCTGACTTATGACTCATGATCTATAAAGGGAGGCTTGATGCCTATAGAAAGATACAAAGAAATAGATAAAATATCCACCACTAGGAGTTACACACACTTCACAAATTGATCATAAAAATGATACAATAAAGCACTGTCGCCTTGATTCGCTCTTCCACACTTATGCTTTTCGCAATTTTTCACACACTCTACACTTTTTCGAATTGAATGATGGATGTATATTTGATTTAATTAATGTTGGCTTGATTTTATTCCAGCATTAACCTTAGAAACATTCACCAAGGTCGATTGTATAATTTCAAATTACAAATTCAAACAAGGTTGGCTACTCAACATTCTAGCGATGGATAAGAATGTGAGAGGACCAATTACATATTTAATTTAGGACCCAAAAAATATCTTGGACCTCGCACACACTTCCTCAATTCAATGCAAAAGCATAATGTAACGTGTAAGCACCAAGTCAGCCAAACCTAATGAAAACACCAACAATATTTGAAGTACACGCATCACCAGTAAGATAATCTCATGCAGACAGATCACCATGCTTCACCAATAATTTTACCATCTTTGAGAACACTTTAGATACATATACAACAATTTCAAAAAACTTCATTCGTGGAGAACACTTCATCAGTCCAATCGGGACAACCAAAAAAAATATCGGAGCTCTAGAGAAGGTCTTTTGGAGCGCCAAACCACATTTAAATTTTCCAGAACACAAAAAAAAACATAAAGAGTAATCTCCCAGATCTGCAAGATCTGAAACCAAATACCAGAGCAGTGCAGAGCCAAAAACTCTCTCCCAGTCCATAACCAGATAACACTGACAAACCATTTTACAACATCAGTGAACATAACTTTTTATCTCCATCAAACTAGAAGCTAAAAGTTAGAATATACAATCCATTAAATATTATGAACACGCCTACAATTCCATATAGGCATAAGGTCAACACAAAGGAAATGTGGACCACAATACCGGATCGCACACTTCAACACAATTTTCATTATTTCTCAATGTTTCTTAAAAAAACTTGGAAATAATCAACTTACTCAGCCTGTATTATGTTGACATCAATGAAAACATTAATGAAAATACCACCAAATATTTCCATACTTGCAACAATCTCCCTCTTTGTCATTGATGGAAACACATGATGTGAAAAGCCATCAAAGACAACATACATGCTTCTCATAAGCGACAACTTGCCAAGCATAAGATTTCTACATGCTCTCTCTCTCAAGTGACAACCTAGACAAGAATAGATTTTTCACATGCTCTCTCCCCCCATTTGAGATCAATAGAAAAGGAAATTATTGCCATAGAAAGCTCTGTTCACTCCCCCTAAGGAGTACATCCACATTACATACTGCAACAATGCACTTCTCTACTCCCCTGAGGAGTAGGCCTCAATCGTCAGTGCAAACAAAAAATAAGTGTAAATCCACTGGATTGATGCACCTTCATGTGCTCTTAGTTCAAAGAAGGAGGGGTAGAAACCCTTAAATTCCCTCTTAGATAATCAAAATTATCCTTCAGAAGGGCCTTAGTGAATATGTATGCAACTTGTTTCTTGGTAGGTACATATTCAAGTCTAACTTCATTCTGCAATACCTTCTCTCTCAAGTAGTGATACTTGATAGATATATGCTTTGTTTTGGAATGCATCACTAAATTTTTTGAAATTTTTATAGCACTTGTATTGTTTCAAAATATAGAAGTAGGTTCATCACTTACTACACCTATATCCAACAAGGTTTTCTTCATCCACACAAATTGTGTATAATAGGATGTTGCTGCAATATACTCCACTTTTGCAGTGGATAAAGAAATTGAATCTTGTTTCTTGCTCAACCATGGAACCAATATTCCTCCAAGAAAGAATGCACAACCACTAGTACTCATCTGGTCATCAGCACAACCAGCCCAATATGCATCAGTATAGGAGTTTAAAGTGAATTCATCATACTTCAAATACCATAACCCATATTCTGGAGTTCCTTTGAGATATTTGAATATCCTTTTCATAGCTGTAACATGTGCTTCCTTTAGATTTTCTTGAAATATTTCAATCAAACATACTGCATGCATAATGTTAGGTCTAGTAGTAGTAAGATACAACAATCCACCAATCATGGATTTGTACATGCTCTAATCAACTTTAGCAAATTCATCTTCCTTACTCAGCTTACATCCAGTTATCATAGGGGTACAAACTGGTTTGGAATTTTCCATTCTAAACTTCTTCAACAATTCCTTAACATATTTATATTGTGAAATGAATATCCCTTTGTTAGTTTGATTAACTTGTAGTCCAAGGAAGAAATTTAGTTCACCAATCATAGACATTTCAAATTCTTTTTGCATCTCTTCAGAAAACTTCTTACACATACCTTTATTTCCACCAAAGATGATGTCATCAACATATACCACAATTATCAACACTTTGTCTTTCTCAACCTTGAAGAAAATATTGTTTTCTGTGAACCCTTTGTTGAAACCTTGCTTTGTCAAGTATCTATCCAATCTATCATATGAAGCTCTAGGAGCTTGCTTGAATCCATATAATTCCTTTTTTAACTTACAAACCATATCTGGTTTATCTGATAGTGAAAATCCTTTCGGTTGCTCCATATATACTTCTTCCAATTCTCCATTCTGAAATGTAGACTTGGCATCCATCTGATATACCTTGAAATCTATATGAGTTGGAAATACCAAGAAGATCCGAATGACCTCCACTATTGCTGCAGGTGAAAATTTTTCTTCAAAATCTATTCCTTCAACCTATGAGTATCCTTTGCATACCAATCTTGCTTTATATCTTACCACTTCACCATCTTCATTCTGCTTGTTTTTGAATACCCATTTTGAACCAATTACATTCTTGTTTATAGGTCTAGGGACTAGTTTCCATGTATCATTCTTCTCTATCTATTGTAGTTCTTATTTCATTGCTTTCATCCAAGTTTCATCATTAGATGCTTCATTCACGGTTCTAGGTTCAATCTTAGAAAGTATACACAAGTTTACCTCAACCAATTTAATTTTCTTCACTCCTTCACTTTTGTCTCCAATTATTTGTTCCTCTAGATGATTTCTCTAAACATATTTAGGAGTCTTGGGTGTAGGTTCCAAAATCTCTTCTTCTTCTTAACTCTATTCTTTCTCTTCCTTTTCTTCTTCTTATATTTGCACATAGATAGGATCATCAGGTTCAACTTCAATTATTTCCACTAGTCTATACATGGATTCATTAACCTTCACATTAGTACTTTCAATGATTTTTCTCAACCTCTTATTAAAACATATGTAAGCCTTGTTGTTGCTTGAATATCCAAGGAAAATTCCTTCATCACATATAGCATCAAACTTTCCAAGATTTTCTTTATCTCTTTTAATGTAACATCTACTCCCAAATACCTTAAATTATTTCAGAGTAGGAGTCTTACTAGTCCATCTCATAAGGATTCTTAGTGTTGTTACCTCTAATTTGAACTATGTTAAGGATGTAAACATCAGTGTGTATATCTTCTCTGCAATATACATCAGGAACATTTGATAATTTCATCATGGTTCTAGTTGCTTCTTATAGAGTTTTATTCTTTCTCTCTACAACTCCATTCTTCTAAGGGGTTCTAGGAGTATAATAATGTCCTTTTATACCATTCTCTTCACAAAATGCATTGAAATCTCCAGAGGTAAACTCTCCACCTCTATTAGATCTTAAGCATTTGATCCTTAGATTTTCCTCATTTTCTAGTCTTGTCTTAAACACCATGTCATTCTAGAATAATCATCAATCAAGAGAATAAAGTACAGATGTCACCACTTAGGCTTCTTGTTCTTGTAGAACCACAAAGGTCTGTATGGACTAATTCTAGCATTCTGGTAGAAGATTGATCCTTTCCTTTAAAACTGGTTCTTATCTGCTTCCCCATCTAACAACTTATGTAGATTGAATTCGAAGGCTTTGTGATTCTAGGAAGATCTCTCACAAATTCTCTAGAACTAAACCTAACCAAATTATCAAAATTAACATGTCCCATCCTCTGATGCCGTTCCAACTCTCACTAATTCGAGAAATAAAACATTGACCGTTACTACCTTAATGTTGATAGATGTTTCCATGAGGTCTTTTTCTAACTGCTACCATAGTTCTGAATCCTTTTTTGATCTCATAAATTTTATCTTGGAACACAAACATAAAATGTTTGTTGCACATTTTTCCAACACTTAAAATATTATGCCTTAAACCCTTTACATAGTAAACATCGTTAGTATTGTGTTTTCCATCAAAGCTAATTGTTCCTTTACCAACAATCTTAGCACCAGAATCATCTCCAAACATGATTATACCTCCATCATACTTCTCAAGTTTGGTAAACTTACTCTTATCTTAAGTCATATGATTTGAACATCCTCTATCAATTACCCAAAATTCTTCATCATGTATGGCATGAAGAGTAGTCACCAAAGAACCTTTTGTTTCATATTTCTTATTCTTCGGACCAGATTTCTTTCCACATTTCTTTTCCAGGGCTAGAAACAAGAATTCATCTTTATCTTCATCAAGGTCTGATTCATCATCACAAATTCCTACATCTTCTTTGACATAATACAACTTATTGAACTTCCTATCCATCTTGTCCTTGTAATTATTATTATTGTCTTTATTCTTCTTTTGTGTAGCTCTATTAGGACATCTTGATGCACAATGACCAATATTTCCACAACTAAAACACTTAAAGGGAAAATTACCTTTGTATTTACCACTACCTTTCTTCAATATCCTTGTGAAATTTTCTTCTAGATCTTTTGTATCATCATCATCTAGATCATATTTTATCTTCATTGCTTTAAAGGTTGTTTTTGTCTTCTCCTTGTTTCTTGCAAATTTTCTCATCTCAAATGCAGTTAGGACTCCAAAAATATGTTCCTTAGTAAATTTCTTTTGATCATATTGTTCTTCAAGAGACGATACTTTTTCACTATAATTATCTAGCAAGGTCATCAACTTCTTCTCAATTATATCTTCATCCTTCATGGTACCACCTTGATTCTTGATTTCAGTTTCAATGGTTTCAAATCTCTGATAATAGCTTGAAATTTCTTCTCCATCTTCCATTCTCAGATTCTCAAATTTTCTCTTAGCAGTTAGTTTCCTTGAAAAATTTACTCTCATTCCCTTCCTAAATGTATTTCAATTTTGTCCATATTTCATAAGTTGTACCTAGAGAAATAAATTTTGTTATTTTTTTTTAGATAAATCACTGAAGAGGGCATACCTTTCTCTTTCATTATCTTCAAATGTTGCAACCTCATAAGCAATGGAAGGATTGGCTGTTGGAATCACATACTTTGTCTCCACAACTTTCTAGGCATTGAAACTAATCGAAATTAGATAAATCCTCATCTATTCTTTCTAATCACTGAAATCAACTCCATCAAAAATAGGAAGCTGCAACTTGTGTGCCATCTGATCTACCTCAATCAGTTAAGATTTTCACCAAGGAACCAGATCTATGATACCAATTGTTGAAATGTACAAGACAACTGAGAGGGGGGGTGAATCAGTTTCATCAAAAAATTTACTTCCAAACTTTAAAATTTTCACTTTATTACCAATCTATTATTAAGTAATAACATGAAATGAAAATAATAGAAACACAACACTAGAGACACCAAATTTACGTGGAAAATCCAATTAGGGAAAAACTACAGTGAGGATTAACTCACAATATAGATTTATAGCAGTACCGGATATAGAGGCTCACTACCTAGATTAATGGATCACTACCTTAGGACTCACTGTCCGGAAAGGGAGGCTCACTGTCTATACAAAGATACAAATAAATAGATAAAAGATCCACTACTAGGAGTTACACACACTTCACAACTTGATCATAGAATTAATACAATAAAGCACTGTCACCTTGATTCACTCTTCCACACTTTTGATTTCGACACTTGTTCACACACTCTACATTTGATAGAATCAAATGATGGATGGATATTTGATTCACTTTATCTTGACTTTCTTTTATACCATCATCAACCTTAGAAACATTCACGAAGGTCAGATATACAATTTCAAATTAAAAATTCAAACAAGGTCTGCTACTCAAAATTCTTGTGGTGGATAAGAATATGAGAGGGCCAATTACATATTTAATTTAGGACCCAAATAAAATTTTGGATCTCACACAAGCTTCCTCAATTTGATGCAAAAGCATAATGTAATGTGTAAGCACTAGGTCGGCCAAACCTAATGAAAACACCAACAATCTTTGAAGTACATGCATCAGCAATAATCTCATGCAGACAGATCACCACACTTAACCAATCATTTTACCATCTCTAAGAACACTTTAGATACATCCGCAACAACTTCAACAAAATTCATTCACAAAGAACACTTCATCAGTCCAACCGGGACAACCAACAAAAATATCGAAGATCTGGAGTAGGTCTTCCAGAGTTCCAAACCATATTAAATGTTGCTAGAATGCATAAACCAACATAAATATTAGTCTCCTAGATCTAAAATATCTAAAACCAAATACCATAGGACTACAAAGCAAAAATATTTCTCCCAATCCATAACTAGATAACACTAACAAACATGTTTACAACACCGGTGAACATAACTTTTTCTCTCCATTAAACCAAAACATGAAACTCAAAATATACAATCCATTAAAGCTTATTAACACACCTACAATTCTATATAGGAATGAGGTTAACATAGAGGAAATGCGAACCACAATACTGGATCACACACTTCAGCATAGTTTTCATTATTTCTCAAAATTTCTCAAAAGAACTTGGAAAAACTCAGCTTACTCAACCTGTATTATGTTGACATCAATGAAAAAATTAATGACAAAACCAACAAATACATCCATACTTGCAACATGCTTTTATCCTTGCCATGTGGTAGTTGTAGTATTATAACATATTACCATCCATGGAGGTATAAACTAGGCTTTATGCAATCATATTTTATCTCACTAGGAGTGAAACATAATCATTCATTTTTGGCTCATCTTTGTCCCTACACTTGGGGGCAAGGGGTTGGGTAGCCTTGTGTTAAATACATTCCTTCTAGCAAGGGATCCCTAAAGTTACGTCTCCTTAAAATGTTAGTTTAGTGAGTACACTAACATTTTAAGGGGGGGAGGGGGGGGGGGGGGGTAATATCTAGTCCCCTGCTTATTGTTTGCATGCCAAATGGTCCCTTTTTAGTGATGATAATCTACATCTCCTAGAAAGTGTGACCTTATCAATGGAAGTGTCGCCTTCTTGGTCTATGATATGTCTCCTTTGTGGTGATATTAGGCTTGATATCCTCTAAGTGTGTGAATTTTCTTGACATATGATGTTCCCCTTTGTAGTAATATTATGACTATTATCACCTAAGATGTGACCCTTCATGTATTGATAAATGCCCCTTTATCATTTTATAAATCACCTTTCATGGAAGTGTTGTGTAATAACATCCCCTAAGTTTTCTAGCCTTTTCTTATTTGTCTTCTTACATGATTTTATGCACCTTCGTAGGCGAGTTGTCACTTTTTCACCCTCAGAGGCAAGTTTATGACCCCCCAAGGTGATTTTTTGGCAAGATAGTTCATTGATTCAACATAATAGATCTTTTTGGGTCATGAACTTGAGCACCCATTTTAACATGGTTGGAAAGCATAATACACCTTTCTTGATAGTTGAGCTATTTTTTTCATGAGTGTCGAGCATAATGCAAATTTCTAGCCTTGTGGAACCTATCCCATTAACATGGCCACTAAGCATAACACACCTTGCTTGACAATAGAGCTATGTATTTAATGAGTGTCTATCACAATGCACCTTGATAGCCTTGTGAAACCCATCATATTGCATGGACACCTAGCATAATACAACTTGATAGATAGTGGATCCATGTGGCTCATGAGTGATTTGGAATAATGTAGCTTGATATTCCTCATGAGAGAATTCCTTTAACTAACATTTATTTTATGGATGACATTTGGTATTGAAATATCTTTACCTTATAGAATAAAACCCTTTTAGTACTAACCTTGTGTTTCATTGTGTGTCTTGTGTGTTTTCTCCATGTTTGCATCCTATTTACATCATGTTTGTGTTAATTACATTTATGTTTATGTGTTACACTATGTTATGTGTTTTCATTGTGTATGCTTGGTGTTTTCTAATATGTATGTTTGTCTATGTTGTCTTGTTGCATTTCATACATGTGTGCTCCTTTGTGCTTATTTTGTCTTCTTATGGGATCTTAGATTTTGGGGGCTTGTGCACTCCCCTTGATCCTTTTTCATCCTATCAAAACTAACATTAAATCCTGACAACTAAGTTTACATATTTGAAATTCAAAACTAACAAGCATTATCTAGCATTAAGAGGCAGTTTTAGAGATCAAGAGAATTATAAAGTGAGTCATGAGAATTGTTTTAGAGATTTATCAAACCAATTCAAGATCCAACATCATATCAAAATTTATGTGAGTTTATGCATGTTCATGTTTTCATATTATTTGTGAAGGCCCATCCTTGTAGGTCTCAAATCAATTCAAGCCATTCAAACAATCAAGCAAGCAAGACTCAGACATTGAGGAGATGTGTATGACTTTATTCCTTCAAGGAATCCATTGAAGGGTGGTGAGTTGTAGAAATTTTTGGATTCATCATTCCCTCCTTACATTTATCACTTTATCATTGACATTGCCACTGTGGAGTTGAAAACACTAACACAAGGTTTGACTATGGAAAGTTCCTAAATGAAACAACCCTTTATCTCTCTTTGAACATGCAAGTTTTAGATATGAAGAGGATTGGGAGAAGTTTGAAGATAAATTATTCATTCTTGTAATTGAATCCCTACACATTGAAAAATCACAAAAAAATAGTTATAGAATTATTCGACAATGATCTGAAAGTGTGACAAGTGAGAAATGAAAGTTTTGATCTAACACCAAAGGAATTTAAAAGAATATCTAAATTTACCCTACTAGGATAGTGGTGTGTAGGTCACCTATGTCCTACCTTTTCATCTCCAAATTTGAATCACATGCATATAATGTCTTTCTTAGTGCATTTTTGTAATCTGATTTCTTCTATGAATTTCCAAATCTTCTATATTTGTATCAGAATAGTAATTTCCATGATTAGGTCAATTGAATCATTGCATTTCATCCTTAAGAAATTTCCATATTTGGTTAAGGGTTGGTTGATTCAACTGCTGGGATGTAATTCAATCATATACCTTATCCAAATCCATCAAACCCCCACATTACACACACATCACACATCCCTCACAATAAAAAATCAATGAAATTTGAAATTTGGGAAAGGTGTCAAACCGTAAAGTGAAATCTCAAAGGTTTCCCTTTCCCACCATTTTAGTGTATATACCAACGGATCTCCATAAGATTACTTTTCATAAATAATGATATTCCTTTGTTCTTCACCAACAATGGGAAAAATGATTTAGATCATGTGAGAGTTTTCAAGGATCTAATTTTTTTTCTTAAGGTTGAATAGGAATATGTTGTTTGTCATCTATTTGTCAAGACACTTCAAGGCAGATCACTTCAATGGTATGTGAGTCTTCCTCCTAATTCTATTTTATTGTGTAATAGATTATAAATTTTTTTCTCAATCTAATTTGATCCTGATGTGGGTGCACAAGACCCATTACTTTAGTTTTTAGCCATGAGAAAGAAACTACAAGATTGTTTTTCCTGATTCAATCATTTATTTCTTCTTGTGTATCAAAGGATTCAACTTCAAATTAGATGGTAAATAACTTTATGTTGAAAAATATTATCTTTTGGGTTTGGATGATTTATTTATAGGAAATATTAGACAATTTGGAGTGATTACTACTTTGAATGATGAATTGAATAAATCTTTCTTATTGGCCTAATTTGGTATGGCATTACAAATGGTACAAATAATCAAAGCAAGAGCTATAAAAAAAAGATATTTACAAGTTTCCAAAAAATTTAGCCTAATATTATCCCACTCAATATGTCTACTTAGATATAGTGTTAGTGTAAATAGGTGTTTTATCTAACTAGTTCACTATTGGGTTCTATTTACATTTTATGTTTAGTTAGGTCCTAGGGAATATTTCTAGAAAGTTGTTAGCTATCACAAGATCATATATTATCTTCTGTCATTTAATGATTGTTTCTAAGGTTATTTAACATTAGTTGTATCATGTCATAGGATTAAGACAGTTGTTGTGATCCTATTTTATCCTATGTCTCACCTTGGTTATATAAAAATAATATCATCATAATTTATCATTTGAATCCTTTGGTATAATAGAATTATCATCTCATAGTTGATCTCTCTTATGCTTTCATGAAGTTTTTAGATTTTGGAGGGCTATATTCTTCAACCAAATATTCAATAGTGTAGAGTATTATATACCAACTCTTACATGGTATTAGGTCTTGTGGGGTTGCTTCTTATTAGTATTTATTGATAGATTAGGGTTGCAAATCTTTGTTGATCTTAAAAATTTGAGTATTCTCTTCTCTTGCATTGAATGTTGTTCTAGAGAATCAGAAAAGATTGAAAATAAATACCAGATTTGGGGGTTTCTTCTTTGTGGTTTTGTATTGTAGGCTCAAATCATAGCCTTTTTGTGCAATTCTAAGATCACCATTTAGTTTAGAGGGTTTGAGAAAGTAAAATTTTCCTTTTGTTTCATCCAAATTGGACATATGAGGCCAAATCTAAGAAGGTTTGAAGTTGAAAAGTAGTTGTCACATTCAAGAGGTAGATGCAATTTTGTAACACTTTGGGTCAAAATAGAACCTACCATCACATCTAGTAAGCAAAAAAAACCCAAGATTGATTGTCAAATTGCAAAAATTTGAGCACATTTCCTCAAGCCTTAGAGAAATTTTTTGCTCCATTCCAATATGGTCAATCATATGGTTGTATAGTTAGTCATGACAAAAAAATCACCACAGTGATAGAAAATTTTGCATAGATTGCGGGTCTTATTGTTTTTCAATTTTATTTGAAAGTTTTAAATTAAAAAAATATTGAGAAAACATGTGATTTTTTTAATAATTTGTTGCAAGACTACTTGCACCTATGGAGGGTACTA
Source organism: Sequoiadendron giganteum (assembly GCA_007115665.2). Taxonomy (NCBI): domain Eukaryota; kingdom Viridiplantae; phylum Streptophyta; class Pinopsida; order Cupressales; family Cupressaceae; genus Sequoiadendron; species Sequoiadendron giganteum. Next base: position 96,473,760 of record CM021106.1, read on the forward strand.
TGGGCACTCATCTTAACGCCACATGGAATAAAGAAATTGGCCCTACAACCCCATTCTTGATCACATAAAATTACCAAAGAACAACTAAATATTCCATGCATTCTCAAGATTTAATTTTCCACCATCTAGTTAGGATAATATTCATTGATTCTTCTTGAAGACTCCATCGACAATAATTTTTTTGGAGCATAGAATATATTGGGTTAATATTTTGTTGGAGGGAATAATCTAGTGAAGGAGAGAATATTTTATCATGATGACGATTGACCTGTCAAATTTAATTGATGGGTCTATTGATGTTAGCACCACATTAGCAAAACATTAAAAAAATCCCCCCCTCTCTAATGCAATTTTTAATTTTTTAGTCCAAATTTAAAGGCTCATAACTTCAGGTCAAGACCCTTTTTTAAGAAATTTTTATTTATTTTTGGTAGAATTTTATAATATTCACAATGCTACAATTAGTTTTTGATTAGGGAAGGAAGGAGAGAGAGGTGAGATAAAGAGGAAGGAGGTATAGGTAGGGAGAGAGAGGTGAGAGAGAGATATGATAGAGAGAGAAGTAGAGAGGTAAGGAGGAAGGTGGAGAGACTATGATAGGGAAGGAAGGATGGAGAGTGAGAGAAAGAGGTATAGAGGGATATGTTAGATAGCGAGAAGTAGAAAGTGAAGGCGGGTTGAAGGAAGAGAGAGAGACAGAGGCAGAGAGAGAGAGAGTTGGAAAGGGAAGGGGAGAGAGAGGGGGAGATAGAAAAAATTAGAGAGGGAGAGAGAGAGGTGAGATAGAGAGAACTAGAGATGGGGATAGAAAACTAGAGAGATGGAGTTCTAAGATAGATAGAAGGAGAGACGGAAGGAGAGAGAGAGAGAGAGTGAAGGAGAGAGTGAGAGAGAAAGAGGGGAGAGAGGGAAGGAGACGTAGGGCTAGAAAGAGGTGAGATAGAGAGTAGATATATATATATAGAGGGGTGTGTACACCAATCTATGACAAAAAAGGTGCCACTTTTGGGTTTTTTACCCAAATTGACCATTTAGCGAGCTCGGCTCAGATGACTAGGCCTAAGGCTTGGTATGTCAAAATTCAAATAATTTTGGTACTCTTCATTTGGAGAGCACCAAATTGGGTGCTATCCAAATGAAGTTCATCATTTGGCAAGTTCCAAATTTGGCACTCACCAAATGAAGTGCTCCATTTTGTTAGTGCCAAATTTGGCGCTCAACAAATGTGAAGAATGTATTTTTGCAAAGAATTTTCATGAACTCTTTCTTTTCCTCTTTCTCTACTAAGGAGACTATATACATGAAATAAACATTTAAGTTGAAATTTACATATGGAAATTTAATTTCTTATACTTTAAGTTATATTTCATGTATATAGTTTCAAGATGTTTGAGAGTGGTTTTGGATCTCCTAGAGTTATAATTTTATAATTATAGTTTTTGGAAGATCTTATAATTTTTCAGACATTCAAATTTGAGTAATTAGTATGTCAAATTTCAATATTTAGGAGGTCAAATTTTAGTAGTCAACAAGTATTGAATATTTCTCTCTCACTCTCTCTTACCCTCTCTACTATCTATGTATCCTCTCCCTCCCTCTCTCTCCCTTCCTCTCTCACTCCCCTCTATCTCTCTCTCACACACCCCTCTATCTCCTCCCTACCTCTTCCTCCCCACCTATTCCTCCCATCCTCCCCTCTCTACTTCTCTATATCTCTTCTGTATATCTCTCTCTCTTTGTCTCCTTCCCTCTCTCTCTCTCTCTCTTTGTCTCCTTCCCTCTCTCTCTCTCTCTCTATGTTTCCTTCCCTCTCTCTCAATTTCTCCTTTTCTATTTCTCACCATTCTCTCTCTCTCTCTCTCTCTCTCTCTCT